>CAIGRK010088261.1:0-25683 GCA_903798315.1 Fraxinus greggii
TTGTACTTTAGTTCTCAAACTTTGAATCTCTTACAGTTTAGCCCTCTGCTCCAATTTTGCCAACTTTTGCTTATTTCCTTCATTTCAATCAAAATATATCACAACATCAAAACACGCATTAAAACACTTTAAAACTCGTAGAAGTTAGTTAAATATCAAGTATAGATTATCTCTAAAGTATGAGTGAAACATATTTATCAGTAAGCAGCAGTTGTGAAACAAATGACTCCATGAGGCAGGACCACCAACATGCAGGGAGTTACTTAATTGCATCGGGGTCAAGTTTAACGAAACAACTGGACACATTCGCATTGAGGAGAAATGGTGGTGCCGAAAAATCAAGGTTGCTCTTCTACTCATGTTTCTTTCATTGTGCACATGTTAAATCGGGATTGCATTTATGTTCTCAAAGCTTCTGCTTATAGTCCCTACCAATTAAAATTGATTTTTGTTTACTACCATTAAATTGCGTATGTAGTTGTTCGTCGAGTTGAAATTGAATTAGGCATAAAACGATTATTGTAACAAGTGGATTCCAGGTTCTACGTTTCACTTACACTTTATGTACACAAGTTAGGCTTATTCCAATGTCGAGTACGCATATTTCGATTTATGTTGTTGATGAGCTACGCAATGTGTTTTATTGCTAAATAGTGTCTATGACGAACTCCTCTTTTCTGCAATGTTGATGTAGGAGAACAGCAACTACAAGGATTACAAAGACAAAGATGTTAAATACATCTATCTCCGTAACCCCAACTAAGTTGTGCAAAAAAGGTTCGATTTGTTTGAAGACAGCAGAATGGAAGACCTTCAAGATGTCGTTCCGGTACACGATAAGGTGGTGGCTCAAGTGACGAGGCATTGACTAGTAAAAGTAAATCGAGCATGGATGTTTCAGGCACTCACAGCGGGGATAAACGTAAGTCTGCGGTCGGGCAAGCAAAAGGGGAAGAAAAAAAGAAATTGTCTAGTCGCGAATTGTCCTTCTCTGTTGACCGCGCGAGCAATGCCATCGAGGAAGTGTCGACGAAGATCAACAACATCATACGGTCGGGTCGGAGTGAAGCAAAGGCATGATTTGAAAAACTGATGTTAACTGGCAGGCTACAGCAGAAAATCGAAAAGTTCCATTATTGTACATGCTTGTGGCGCGTAAAAGTATCAGGGACATTCTATGATGGACGTGGAAGAAAAGATGGATAGGGTGCAGTACGCTTCCGATTAACACAAGAAGATAGAGAAGAAGTCTGTTTCTTATGGCATTCGTTAATTTCAATGTTATGTATGCACTCATGTGGAGTTGTGTCTTTCATGCTCTGTGCGGACATTGGTTGAATTTTTTTTCCCGTTTTCCTCCGGTACTTTTTTCCTTGTTTGTTTTTCTATATGTGCCTAGTTTAAATATTTTGCACTTAAAACGGGACCCCGACCTATGTTCATTATTGTAATCATATTTGTTGAATGTTCTACAATTTCAAATAGTGACGGGGGACCTACTTTCACACGCAGTTAATGTCTTTGATGTACTCATGAGTTGAATGACTTGTCGGCTTCATTTGACAAATCTTGGATTTGAATAATTAATTCTCAATTGGAGGTCCCTACATTCGGCTACAATTTGGAAGTCTATTTGCACCAAATGTACATACAAATACTACACAAATATTGCCCCATACCATTCAAGGTTCTAACTCCTTTCCAATTTTACAATTGTCAATGAGCATTTTGGAAAAGGGAGCATCATCCTGCAATGGAGAACTTGGACTTTGATTGCCTCCTTTTGTTGGGGTCAGATTCTAAAGACAAAATCGACTAGGAGGACTATTTGACAAAGCCAGCAGAGGATATAATGGAATGGCTGCAGTACTACCAATTAGTGGAATGTAAAGTGAGGAACTACTATTGCGAACAACGTCGACAGATTCAGAGATATCCTTTCATTAGGAACAGACACATGTTTATGTTAGAAGCAATACAAGGTAGTGGCCAACTCTGCTACCATAAATTTCGAATGTATAGAAGCAATACAAGGTAGTGGCCAACTCTACTACCATAAATTTCGAATGTACCCGGCAATGTTGAGATGTTTTGCACATATTCTTTATGACGAGTATGGACTTAGGAGTGGCGAGCATGTTGATGTGTACGAGCAGGTAGGTATGTGTTTGTATATATTAGCTCATGGGAAGGGTGCAGACAAGTGCATACATTATTTAATCATTTGTTGCAGACGGTGTGCCACTACTTCAAGGAGGTTCTCAATGCAGCTATCGCGCTCTCTGCATGAATAATAAAGTTGGATCCAAACTACAAAGACGATGCATATCATCACATTCTTGATTGCAGGAAACATCTGTCATTCTATAATTGCATAGGTGCGATTGACAGAGCGCACGTTAGAGCAATATGCTTCACGTTTGTACTTGCGGGCACCACTAGAAATACGCATGACATTCGCATTTTAGCTCATGTGATTCATAGCCCGAACATTGGTTTCCCGTTACCAGCTCATGGGAAGTATTATCTAGTGGAAGTGGTTTCGCGCATCGACCTATATATATAAGGGGTCATATATATTATACAATTTTTAACAATTTCGAGACGAAGCAACAGGTCACATATGAAGATTTCAAACTGCTCATAAAAGGTTCAATTTTAGGCACTCATCGTGTAGAAATGTAATAGAGCGTGCGTTTGGTGTACATAAACAAAGATGGAAAATACTTGACCGTATGCCATGCCATTTGTTTCCAACACAAGTTGCAGTTGTCGTAGCTATAATGGGTGTACACAACTTCTTTTGATGAACAGGAGTTGTTGACGAGGCATTTATTAAGAGTGGAGACAAACCCAAGCGCTTCAGAGATTGAGCTACTGAACGAGGACGATGAAATTGTAGTGGAAATGAATGCAGCTGAACTGCTGCAGAATGAGTGTGACCGACTTCACAATTATATAGCCTAACAACTGTGAAAACGTGATAGGTGTGAAATATGTTTGGATACATAATAATCACTCAAATTTCCTTACGGTTGACGTAGATTTACGTTACGCATTTTGGGTTGCACGTTAAAAACTATAAAAATATTCTATGTTCACATTTTCTTCCTCTCAAAAGAAAACAAGAAATACAAAGAAATAATCAAGAAGAAAAAAAACGCAAATTGGGTCCATGCCGTGAAATGGGGAGGAAAAAAAAATTAAAAAAACTTCTCTGTCTCACGCCATTCTTGCAACGTTAGTTAGTACCACAAAATTACAAACAGCAAATGCTTTATACTTACAAATGTGAACGACCGCACAAGTGTTATAAAACCAACAGAAATAAGGCTGAAAAAGTGTTTGGAAAAGTCAAAAGTGTCATGTAATTATAGGATAAGACAAGCATGAATGGGAAGGTACAAAAGGAAAGGGTAGAAGTGGAAAATGAAAAGGAAAAGATTGCAATCACGTGCAATGGAAGACGGGAAGGTGGGCCCTAATGGACTATGCCCACTCCTGTTCAACGGTTTAATTTTTTTCCTAAAATGAAAAGAAAATGAGCTACAAACAGGAGCTTAGTGACACATAAATTGATATTGTTAGCTCTGTTTATTTCTCATTTTTCATTCATAAAAATAAAAAATATGATCATTAACCATCACATCAAACCATTAATTTTGAATTTCTATCTCTTATGTGAAGTCCAATAATGACTGTATTTTTCATTCTCATTTTATAATAATGTAGCTCAAACGAGCCCTCATTATATCAATGATGTTAAATAGCATTACCCCCTATAAAAATATAAAGGTATTAGGTGAATTAGAGGTTCGCATATGAAACACGTCGCCCAGGAATGAAAAACCAACAATATTTGGGCATTATTACTGACCTTCGTAACTATGGAATAATTCTAATGGAAAGCCAAATAAAAATGGAAATATGAGCAAACGAACCATAATTTCTTCATCTCCAATATATCGTCACCACATAACACCATTTCACAACTGAGATCAAAATATGAAGGCCCAACTCACATACTACAATAACCATTACTTTATTACTATACAAACATCCTCCGACCAGTACTGTTTATAAGCAGAAGAAATGAAACGGCATTGTAATCATGATATCAGAAAACGCCGTTACTGAGATGGCCATTTATGATCAAAAGAACACTGGAGAAATTCGTAGCTCCTACTTTCTTGATTTGAGAGCCTCTTGAGTTCATCATAATTGATGGAAGATTTGTCTTGCATTGAAGATATAGTCTTTGCAGATTCAGAACCTAGCAAGAAGTGTGCTTTTGTGGAAACGGAATCGCCAGAGCCGCTGCCTTTCTCACAAGTAGCATTAATTGCAGCAGTATCAGGCTTCTTAGTGTTCGCAAATCGCCCCCCACAACCTCTGGCTCTCCTCATGGCATGTAAGTGCCGAGATTCATGCTGATAAGGCTGGTAAACAAAAGAGCGGAACTCTAAAGCTGTGAAGACGACTGATATAAATTGGATAGACTAGATCAAAACTAGATCATGTCATGATTAACATGAATTCGATCATTGGTCATAACCTTGTGCATTTACATTCTAGGATATATAGATTTTCTTCCTGATGTAAAGTGTCACACCATTGAACTAAACAATTTAACATGCTTATCGTTTTCAACAATTTTTCAACCACTTAAAAGTAGACAGCGTTAGAATACTGCTTGTTATATATGAGAAACTACAATCTATGTATAAAAATCAGACATATTTACTAATCAAGCATGACTAAGAACCCAAGTGTAAACCGAACCTTTCTAACTTTTGTCACTTTATTTTCCAGTTCAGCCTTTGCCCGCCATCGTCTTCTCCTCATAATCCCATGGTACTGTTTGGCATTCACATAAACAGGCTCCTCTGACATTACAAAGGGCAAAACCATTCTATCGTGATGCATCTTCTGGAGGCTCGGATGCACCTAAGGAAATCAAGCATTGAACAAAAGATTTGTTGAGGGAAATTTGATGCTAAATATGCCTGATTTAGAAAGAAAAATCTCAATTAACTAATAGAATATCACCATAGAAATTCTCCATCGTGTTGCCTGGAAGACTTTGAAATTCTCATTTTGTAGGTTATTTAAGACACTTTGCAAAATTCATGTTTTTGAGAGAGAGTTTAAAAAAGTGTGTGTTCCCACATCCCTCGTCCATGCCAGTTTGACACAGAAATCACGCTACAAAATAAAATATCTAAAAACAATTGGTTTTAAGCTTCCTTTTATCACTGAACAGGTGTTGGATTCAGTAAACAGAGGCCATAGATGTTCAATGCTGACTAGTTAAGGATCAAGATCGATGAGATTGAAGCAATAATATCACATGATTACTAATCTTATGACATTTGAATTATACTAAAAATATCAAAAAGAATAGTAGTTCAAATTCTGCAAAAAAAAACTGGTTAGTGCTATAATCCTAGTGAGTCACTGTGATAGTTGTCATACAATTTCTCAGAGAAAAGATCAACTAACAGCACATCATTGAAGCAATATGCCATAGCATATACAACATTTATCATCCAAGCAACCAATTGGAGAAGTCCATGTTAACTGTTAGCTACATCACAATTATTCAACTTCTTAAATCATGGAAGAAAATATGTGCGCTCAAATAGTTGGCGGAGGAGGGAAAGGCAACTGCAACATTGGTAACTATTCTAAGCATTAAAATCTGATCATCTTCACCAGTTCCAAATTTGTAGAACTGAATACAGCAGCAGATCTAATATTAATTATATTCAATGCATTTCAAGATTAGCTGCAAATGGACTTCAATATTAAACGCAAACAGAAAAGATACTGCAGGTTATATACCGGCGGCAGACCAGTAAGTGGCGTAGTATCCCTGAAGTATGGTTCTGAAAAAAAATATGTCGGACGTGCCTGGCAGACAATGGGAATGTGAATAATTAAGTACATATTTTAAAACTCATCTTCATCAGCCATAAAAACAAATGTTGAGAAACAACAGAAAATAACCTGCCTATATGACCTTTACTGCTAGTAACTTCACACATAAACATATTATCCAAAATAAATGCTTACAATTGAGCTGCCATAACAATCTTCCTGTGATTGGGCTCCTAAATGTACACTTACTGTTGAAGGAAATGTGGTGGCAACATTTTCATGTTCCTGGCTGCAATTTTTATCTGAACATGGAAATAACTATTTTTTCAGTATCAGCATAGATTGTATATAATTTTTTTGGATGCAGAAATAGAAGAGCATATCCTTGAACCTTAACTATTTTTTAGTGCTTCATTATAGTTAGGAAGATGTTAAAGAAGGAATCTGTCTCAACTACACAATCACTGAATTAAATTTACTATCTATCAAGGAACTACATCTAATGGAAATAAAAAGAGGTTTACATAGTTGGAGTGGTATACGGTAGTGAAATAAAATACTCGCGCTAATATTTTATAGCAGTGTATTTCTCTCCCTTCTTTCTACTCAGCTTCCATTTCAATAAATCAAAATGGAAAAACAAAAAGAAATCGCTTGAAGAAAATTTCAAGAAACTGACTATCTTCTGGAAGAACACAAAGAAATAATACCATCCACGGACTCCTTACAAACGTGGTTTTAATTATGAAAGGGAAGGAGAATTGTATTTAAAAATAGAATATGAACTTTCGATTCCTTCACTTCCTTTTGAGGTAGCTAAACCACTTAGCTATTAACATTGCAAAAATTCCGTTATATCATACCTCCATAAACATAAAACTAACAATGAAGACTGCAATTACGAAACAAAATATAAAAATAAAACAGAACAAAACGAAATGGAAATACTAAAATAATTATCTACTCGTGGAAAAGTGTGAATGTGAGAACATGGAAAGCATACGTTTGACAAATGTGTAGATGATTAAATACCTGAATTTGGCATTCCGATAGTTATCAATTCTGTATGAGAATTACGTCCTCTATCTGGGTCACCATATGCTAGTAATTTGCAATCTTTGATCCCCAAAACAGCATTTGGCTCCTTCATTGAAGTCATATTTGACGTGTTTTTTGGCAATGCATTTGGTGACACAACATTGTCTCCAAAATCATGCCACCAATCTTGTGAACCATTGATATATAAATTACTATCTTGTGGATCATAATTGAGCCGTTCTCTTCCATCTAGCTGTTGCCTCATGCTGCCTCCTTAGTATCGAAATGATCCAAAAAAAAAAAATTGTATTTAGCTTTGCGAACATAGATTTGAAATCAGGATTTAGGATGGAGAGACTTGCACCATATACTTCATGGAACATATGAATTTAGCGATGTAAACATACTTTGGTTAGATGCCAATAAATGTAGTTTAAAATTTTCAACTATGCACTTGTTGAGATTTTTACTACCAGACAATCATTGTAGATTTTATCTATATATTATTATGTTTTTTATGACAGGACACATTGTTGGGTATAAATGAAGGTTTATGTATAGAAATATATAATCTGCATGACAAAATATTAAAAACAAAGTGCTTATTATAGCTTATAGTCCAAATATTCGACTCAAGAAAAATTCAAAATGAAATTACAACTACAAAGGCTGGCCCATAGAGAATGTCATCTTGGCCTCCTTTCATACATGTTCTAGCAACTCAACGTGGAACGAAACTCGAGGCTCTCAGCAATTTTTCCAACATTGTGTACAAACAGGAGTGATATAGAGCAAGATTTTTCTAGTTACCCAAAAATTTAAGAGTTTAGTATGTAGAACATGATTAAAATTAAATTTTCAAAAGTGCATCCATGGCTGCAATATAGAACCCTTATTGTCAATGGGTTTCATCAAGGTAAAGACCTCATTCATTTCCAAGAATAATTTCATTACATAATTTAGTTACGGATTGATTTTCAACCTTTGCTTTATAGATTGTAAAATGCCATGTATTCATCCTTCGTTTTCATTAATTATACAAACATAATAATATATATAATCATCATATGTAAAGGTTATGAAGTACTTTACCAGTTCTATTTGGTGGTCCATTTGAATCACAAACATCACTAAGAATCAGTTGCAAGAGACCTGTTTTCCTCTGGAAAGATTTAAGAAAGGTTCTCCGTTTGTATATTTTCCAGTTCTACACTGTTTGAATCCTAATGGGATGCCATTCTTAAACTATGAATTAGCAGCATAAAGAGATAACTGAGGAGATATAAATAATAGCTACGAAAAACTTCCAAAACCAAGTTATGAACAGCAGTAATAGTAGAACAAATCCAGGAAAAGGAAAAAAATTTGGAGCAAATCAGTAAATTCATATATGTTCAATTCAATTCATATGCTATTGTTTTTCTTAATTCATAGAGCGGTCAACTGTTAATCGATTGGTCCTTAAAAGTTCCTAGATTCGTGGAGATATAGAACAGTTCTAATGCCCAAGTATAAGGTTTAAAGCGATACTTTCAAACATGTGCAGTAAATAATAAATGGTTTTTAATTAATGATCATAAAATGTCCTATTGACTAGGTAAGATCCAGCAATTTAAGAATAAACGCATTTATTAAAATGTGTACTACCTAATTACCAACCACAAGAAATTAAAATTATTATAAATCACATAACTCACTTTAGCTTGTTGAGGAAAATAGTGTGATGTGTACTGAATCATATAGTTCACATTATGAAATTATTTTGGAAGTTCTGTTAAGTCTCTTACATGCTCAAAGATAAAATCCAGAAGCTCTCACCGAACTCTCCTGCTATATTAAAGACTTTTTCGAGTTGTCGAAAAATTGAAGAGTGAAATATATAGTATATGATGAAAAATAAAAATCTCAAAAGTGCAAGAAAGTATATATAATTGTAGGACTGAAAATTGAAGGATGTAAGAAAATTTATAACTGGTATTTACTCCAATATCATCACCACAATCGCAAACGGGTAAACTGTAAGTGAGAAATTCGAGCAGATGAATAATAGAATCTCTAAAAAAAAAATGGATAAAATATTGAAATATTTAAACTTCACCATCCAATTTTAATAGAGTATAATAAATATGGAAAGAACTTACTTGAGCTGAGCTGAGCTGAGTTGAGAAGAACACAAATCTTAAATCTTCATGCAAATGCCATCCAATTTTGTAAGTGTATATGTGGAGTGATAAATAGGAGATGAAAATGAGAGAGAGAGAGAGAAGCAAAAGCCAAAAGGCAATTGTGAATATTGCAGGAAGGATCTAATGACGATAGCCAAGTGTACGAATATTATTCAATCCGATGAAAGAGAGAATAACAGTCCACGCCATAATTTTCAACTGGTAATCTGTTTGCCCTAAATGACTTTAAAGTCCATGGAGGATTAGGTTGGGGAGAATTAGGTTGGACTGGGTTCGATCCTTATTTAAAAAATAAATTGTTATCTGTATATAATAGTATATATAATGATGATATGGAAGAGACAGAGAGCGGGGCGGGAGTATAATATTTCTCTCTTTCGTATCATTATTATGTACACTCTTATGTATATCATTATGTACAAATAGTATTATTCAAAAATAATAGCGATTGTGATACATTTACATCACAACTTATAATTTATTTATGAACAGATGACATGACGAGATTTTGACTTAAGGATTTAACTGAGTCAAAATCTCATCAATCAAATAAAAAAATATCAATTTCTTTTTGTCATTAACTCATATTACATAAGAACAACAGTTTAAGTAGTGAAGAGATTTTAACAATTTTAATTCAATTTATCGTCACCTCATCAATTTTTAAAACAATCTGTAAACGATGATGTACAACAAATATTTTCTTAAAAAAATAGTGTGTTAAATGTACTTTTTAAATTAAATTTATAAAAGAGAAAAATATTATTTAGCCCATGCTTTATATAAATTAAAACCTAATTAAAATTTCAGATCAAAGTCAACAATTAATATTAATCATAAATTTTATAGGACTTACGAATTTTCAACGACATATTTCATCACTTTTATCAAAATATACTAAAAATATTATTTTAATCTAGTTTGATATCATTGTTACCAGTATTTGTGAATCTTTTGTAAGTTTGAGTGCAAGTGCAACTCAAAAATACAATTGATAAATTTCTTCTCTATCTTCTTTTCTCTAATTTGTTGGATGTTGTATATCAATTTCTTTTTAAATTTTAAAATAATCAACAATAAAGTTTTTAAGTATTTGTAGCAGTAAAAATAATTCCACTTGTCTAAGCGGCCCAAATCATAAAATAAGACCCACAAACGGTCCACTCAACGAACACATCATCTTTAGCGTAACTCGTTTTGCCAATCAATTGAATGCACAGTCCAAGGCCTACATGTCGATTCGAAACCTCCGATAATTTATTTTCAAGATAAATCATGCTATGTTGACCAGATCAAGTAGGAGTTATCTGTAAACAGTTTGGGTATCTCAACCAAATAGATCTGTTCCGATTCAGCTTCAACCAACCAGAAAATATTGCAGAGTCCTCGCCAATGTTGTCTAGACGGTTATCCCACTCCTATAAATTTCATGGTCAACTGAACGTTTAGGTATCAAAAACTACTCTACTCAAAGTTACTTCTTCTTACTTTTCGCCCAACATTCCTATAATTCTTGACAAGCTTTACTGACTTGATCATCGAAATGTATTCGACAGGCACCGCATCAGTGTCCTCTTAAGATTTTTCACAATCTTTCTTCCTCATTCTACTTTTCTCGAGTTTCGCATGATTGTTGGTGATCTGATCGATCTGATTTCCTCAATTGTGGGATCTACCATCAACCGTATTCAATCCGTTGAATTAATAAAAATGAAAGTAATATACGAAAAACGTAGCACAACATGAAATTTGTTAGTACATTATTTATATTTTCCTCTGAACAAACAACAAAAAAATTTGTCATATTGAACATATTATAGTGTCAATTGGATAGAATACTGTATTTAATGAATTTTTTGTGTTACTTTATTTTAATTTTTTTATTGATTTCACAGCTAAAGGTAATAAAAAATAATTGTTTATTAACTATAACAGGAAAAAAGAATGGATGATCAAAATAAAGTAATGATAAAGGTTTGAGGATTGATTATGTTTTTAACTTAAAAATAGAAAGAAAAGAGGGGCAAGTTCGTCCAAACACAAGGCAACCAATTATAGAGGTTAATGAAACTTCTGACCCTCCATTATATAAAAGTCGAGTACGTGTCCCCTCCAGTTATCAAGAAATGGACCCACAGTACCCACTACCCTGCTTTGAAGGCCACGTGTTGACTCAGTCCCCACTCGTGTGTGATGACTCAATGGATATATGACCGATCTACACCGTCAAGTTACGGCGCTGTCTACCTTTAGGCGGCAATTTGACATTATTTTTGAAAGAATAATATATTTATCACCGTAGTAATAATGGAATATTAATAATGTATCAATTCGTTATTCCTCATATTTCTCTCTCTTTTCTTGTCTTCTGTCTCATAAAAATTAAATTGCTTAATTCTTATTTTCCATTGCCACAAATATTCCTTCGTTATAATGATAAATAAAATTATTTTTCTTGACATAACTTTTTAACTTTTGACTTTCACAAGAGCATATCTAGAATACTCTATTTTAAAGTATATATTTTATAATTTAAAGAATAATTTTTTTTAAAAATAATTCAACAAGCTTTTACCTTTATAGCATGTTTGAAACCCATTTATCGAAACGAATACATTTTAGAATAGTTATTTGATGGAAAATATGTGGTCAAAAAATAATGAAAAATTTTGAATTTTTTTGTAATATTACTTTATTGAATAATGTGTAACTGAAATTAAGAGAGTGAAAAATATATTTTAAAAATTTTCTGAATTAAACAAGGGCTTAATACTTGGACACCCCCATTAAATTAAAATTCTTTTTTCTCCCTTTTCTTATCAATCACATATTTTAATAATGATAAATAAAATTATTTTTCTTGACATAACTTTTTAACTTTTGACTTTCACAAGAGCATATCTAGAATACTCTATTTTAAAGTATATATTTTATAATTTAAAGAATAAATTTTTTTAAAAATAATTCAACAAGCTTTTATCTTTATAGCATGTTTGAAACCCATTTATCGAAACAAATACATTTTAGAATAGTTATTTGATGGAAAATATGTGGTTAAAAATTAATGAAAAGTTTTAAATTTTCTTGTAATAGTACTTTATTGAATAATGTGTAACTGAAATTAAGAGAGTGAAAAATATATTTTGAAAACTTTCTGAATTAAACAAGGACTTAATACTTGCACACCCCCATTAAATTAAAATTCTTTTTTCTCTCTTTTCTTATCAATCACATATTTTTCAATAAAATAATATTACAAGTAAACCTAAAAATTTTCCTTCTTTTATAGCCCATTTTTGGGCTCCATTTTTTCAAATCATAATGAGGTGAATAATAATTTTTTAACGATTGTGTGGTTAAAAAAAGAAGGAAAATTTTTCAGGTTTAAATGTAATATTATTTTATTGGATAATGTGTAGTTGATAAGAAGAAAGATAAAAAAATGAATTTTAATTTGATGGGGCCAACAGGATGTTAAATACACATTTTCCAAAAAATTATTATTTCCATCGTTATAATTTGAAATGATGAAGCTCAAACATGGGCTAAAATTTTACTACTCCAATTTTTTTCTATCATTTATTTTCATTAGTTTCTCTTTATAATATATTGAACTATAAAGACTGTGTTTGGCTCTCAAATTTGGAGAGTAGAGTTAACTCTATAAAATAAGGAGTATCTTATGTTTAAAGAGTGTTTTAAAGATACTCTAATGCTCAAGTAGTTAATAGATCATATATGCCCGTGAAATACTTAATATATAGAAGAAAATACAAATAATCACAATAAAAAGTAAATAACAAAGACAAGAAAATGAAAAATAAACCACCTCTTCATATCACTGCATCTCATGTATGTTTGATAAATAAGTTTCAATTATAACTTAAATTAATGAATTTATTCACATATTTTATAAAAAATCATTATTACTAATGACTTCACATTCAAACAATTCATATAATTCACGGCTTACAATCATTCAAAGAACAATTTGGAATTAGAATACAAAAGAATATTATCTCCGTACAAGTGTTGAGTTGTCACTTTTTGCATCTCTCAATCCCCACCCAATTTGCTCGACTCATATCTTGGGATAATAATGCTCACCCGTTGCTTGGAAATGTTGCTTATATCCGACAAAAATTGGTCGTATTCATTTTTAGTATGTTTCAAATTATAGGACATTTTTCTTCTTAAGAATATTGTTAATTTTTTAATTTTCTAATATGCACATATTTAATGTATATAGTTATCAACAAATATAAATTATCATTATCCAATATACGAGTATACTATATAATTTTGACACTGTAATTAGAACCTGTAAATTTTATTGCCCATCAACATTAGTAGCGATGGCAACCAGGTGAGTTCGGGGTGGGGCACCCTCGTCCCACCCCGTCCTGCCTCGCCACGCTCCCCGCCCCCGTTGCTTGGAAATGTTGCTTATATCCGACAAAAATTGGTTCGTATTCATTTTTCGTATGTTTCAAATTATAGGACATTTTTCTTGTTAAGAATATAGTTAATTTTTTAATTTTCTAATATGCA
Organism: Fraxinus greggii; assembly: GCA_903798315.1. Classification (NCBI taxonomy): domain Eukaryota; kingdom Viridiplantae; phylum Streptophyta; class Magnoliopsida; order Lamiales; family Oleaceae; genus Fraxinus; species Fraxinus greggii. Next base: position 13,656 of record CAIGRK010088261.1, read on the forward strand.
CATATTTAATATATATAGTTATCAACAAATATACAATATCATTATCCAATGTACGAGTATACTATATAGTTTTGACACTGTAATTAGGACCTGTAAATTTTATTGCCCATCAACATTAGTAGCGATGGCAACGGGGCGAGTTCGGAGCTGGGCACCCTCGTCCTGCCCCGCCCTACCTCTCCCCGCCCCGTCGGGGTGGGGGCGCGGAGGGGGTTGCCCCTTTTCCCGCCCCGTTTATTTATTTATTTTTAAAAAATTTCAATTTCTGCCCCGTGACCCGAGACAAGGCGCCCCACCCCGCCCCGACCGTTTGGGGCTGGTTGTTTTGCCCCATGAGATGAGGAAAATTGTCATCTCTAAACATTAGATGAGATATTAAATATAAAAATTAAATTCCTGAGCACAACAATTTATTGGCTATGTTATCCGTGTTCATTCGACTTTGTTAAGAAAATATCGAAACTATTTGTTGTGCAATTATTGAAATTATTTATATAAAAATTTGAAAAATTAAAATCTTCTTATTATCAAAAATATTGAAATAATCATCCAACTCTTTTAGCCTTTATTTTTGATGAAAATTTTTGAGATTAAAAGTTGGTAGATCTCATGGTTAAAAAGTGGATAAAAGTTACGAATTCAATTAAATATGTGACGGAAAAAGAAATTTGATCAATTTGTAAGTTCAAAAAAGTTTTGTCAAATAGGGCCTTAATGTTATAGCACCGTCTTGTCTAAATCTATAGAACACAAAACGTGATTATTTCTCATTATAGGCAAGTGTTTATTGTGATGCTACTATTTGTGTAGAGATCAATTATTTGAAACCAAAGTATGCCAACCAGAATCCATTTGGAAAATTTATTAATGATTTATAAAGAAAAAACTAAAAAGTAGTGGTACTCATAAAATCTGTGGATAAAAATAAATATTAATTATGATCGTTTGAGTAAGATTATATTATAAATTATTTATAAATTTACATCTCAACGAGGCGCAAAATAGAAAAAAAATGTAGGATTTTACGTGGAAACACACATTACAATACAAAGCAAAATTATTAAGATTGGAATCATAAATTAACAGTCAGATGTTGAAATATCGGCAAATCTTTATCAGATTGATTACGGTATTTTCCTAAACTTCAAACAGTAGCGACGGCTTTCAAAGTGACAAGATTAAACTGGTTAGGATTTTCTTGTAGAGGAGAGATGACTTAACCATAACATAAATAAATATGCCCATATTGTATCATAAAATCATATTGAGTGCACTTATTCATAACATCAAGAACATATCCGTCACCACGAGATGTATCAAGTCTTATCATCCAGTTATGATCACAAGGATACCCTTTTTTAGTTTATGGGGTCTATTTCTTTGTTCATGATCAATCTTATAACTAATTGAGCATTTCGACATAGTTAAACTGCAATCTAACTCGTTTAATAATCTAAAAACTAATCACTATTAGCACAGCATGAGAGAATTCCCAACACAAAATCGATCTTAAATTTATTAAAATCTGCACTTCTGTTGCATGAACCATTGATTAAGGAGATTTTCCATTTTTGCATGTTGGTTCTGTATGTGTTAATAGCAAATAGTAGTTGAAAGCACAAAAAACTGCATTTCTCATCTGTATAAAGTGCATAATAATGAAGTAAGCAAAACACATATTAAAACGCTAATGCGGGTCACACACTGGCTCATAAACACAATGATCAAACGTTATCGAAAATTATTGCTCCCATTAGTCTATTTCGTTCTATATGCAACAAGCTTCTGATGCGTAGATTTCTCAACGCGAGAAATTAAAATAAGATGATCAAACGTACTCTTTTTTGAATTTGATGAATAAATTATCTCGAAATACGATTCCCTAGTGCATGCAAAAAGAAGGCCTCAATATCAGGAGCAGCAAAAAATGTAAAACTTGATGGTTTTGATTTGCAGATTCCTACAGCCATTCTTCTCTTCTTTGGAGCAGGCGGGCACGACCGGATTTCGGGTATCCTGTATCTCTTAGCCTTGGGTGTTGCGCACTCTTTCACATTCAAATCATCTGCTTGAATCTGAGCCCTTGAACTGTAATCTTTTGAGCAATTACAAGAAGATGACTCCATTAAAACTACCTGTTTGTTTTCTGGTTCAAGAATCTGCTTATATTAAATCTTCTGTTGAACTTTATCCAAAGTAACAGTTGAAAAGGTGAATACACATTTCAAAAAAGAGAATTTGCAATGTGATTGCTAATGTAAGCAGTAAGACCAGACGGTAATAAACCAAGTATATGAATCTAAGATGAGCTATTAGACTATTGGAAAGTTTGCACAATTATGTCATATATTAACTAAGGTACAACAACAACACTACATTTTAACAACTGCTACACACTAAAAAATAAAAATATGTGCTACTTTTTCCACAATCAAATCCCTTTTGCACAAATTCAAATTTATTTTACCCTGTAACATTGAATATCCATATATCTTGACTTTTTGTGGCTAACTTGGGCCAACTTTCTGGCCTATTTTAAAGCATGTGAAGCGTTTGCATTAGCATTGGGTTCTGACCCGATTATTACAATTGAACACGGGCTTGCCTTGTGGGTTCCAAATCATTTGGGTTATCATTAGGCTACTGAAAATATTTTTCAAAAGGAAATTACACCCACTCTTATTTTTTAATTTTTCATTTCAATGATCAGATTCTAAAATATTTCTTTCAAAGATCAGGTGCACTCCATCTCACCATATTCCAAACCCACCAATTTATTAAAGAAATCCTATCTTCTTAACCCCATTTCCACCACCCCAAACCCCACCATCCCCACTATCCCAATGTTCAAGAAAATTCTGTAAGCGTACGAAATCGATGAGAAATAAAGTAATGAGTACGCGTAACGTCCAACGAGCAATATCGTTCAACTATAGTGTACTAGTTACTTCAAACTCGATCAATGTAACACAAAATGTTGTTGGTTTTATTATTATTCTAATTAAACTATGAAAGCTATAAAAGATTGATTTTTATTAACTAACGAAATGAATGTATTAAATGTCAAAATCCACCTATTAATCTCTAATTTCAATTCTCAAATTAAGTACATTAGTGTTATTAGTGTATTTGTGACAATCGATAATCCATTGATATTCAATATTTTTTTACAAGATATATTAAAAATATGCTTAACAGGACCTGATCTTATTCCTACTTTGAATTTATATGCAATTAATGCACGCCTTCGATCACACAATTATCATACATGATTGTACACACCATATATGATATTCCTAATATTCATTGCTCGAATGTTAAATATGTAGGTTCTTCTCATTATGAGTCTTCCGATATTACGAATAAGCAATTTATTTTTCCAAATGGTACGCAAACATTCAAACAAAACAAAAAATTAATGCAAATTCAATCACAAACACAAAAATTAACTAAAGAATTATAAGTCTTGAATTAAAAACTATAAATCAATGGTTTCATCATCCATCCAATACATAGAATTATAAAAAAATTACACAAAAAAGTATAGAAACAACATCAATCTGAATTAAAGAATGCGATGAAGAACTTGAAAACTTAAAAATCTTTACTTTAAACTTCAATCCGAGCTATGAAATTTCACTTGTTCTTAAATTGCCTCTTGCGCTCTTAAACAATGATAAAACCAAGGTAGAATGGGCTTTGAACAGCTCCGAGGTTTTAAAAGTTGGATGGTGTACTGTTAGCCTTAGGAATGGACTTCTATATCAATACTATGAATAGCTTCAAAATCACATAGTTGAAATTAACTTATACTTATTCAATACAAAACTAGTCTTTTATGTGTGTGCGTGTGTGTCTGAAGATTCATGAAGAGACACAAGTTCATGATTGGTTCAATTCTTGACATTTAATAGTCAAATATTTCATTTCTTCACTGTGAGGTACACACCCTCAAACTTATACATTTCACTCATTTTCCCAAGGTGCGTCCTCATGCTGGAAGTCAGATGATTCTAATCCTTGTCCTTTCTAATTTAGATAGATTCTACCGGTGCAAGTTCACACTTCAACAAATAAGGTTCTTCTTTATTTTTAATTGCTTCAACCTCCAGGAATCAACGAAACTAATAACCTCTTGTCAAAGGTCCCATTTCCTAAAATAAGTTCTTGGGGCTTATTCAAAGCATGTTGTATTGTATCCATATTTTTTTTCACTGTTTATATCGTATGTGCGGAATTCTCTCCATCAAATTTTTTAAATGATCATTGTGGCAAACTTTATGTCGACGATTTCAAAGACATATGACATAGGACGCCAATTTCAAAATATCCTTATAGACTTAATCACTCGAGCATAAGGGCTCTAACAAGAGGTTTTACAAAAAGATTTTTTTTAATTAAACGATTAGTACAATGCCCCTTATTAAACACTTAGTCTCAAAATTTGACCAATAACTTAAGGTATTCATCTAATTTTCATCTTATTGGACACACAACAAATTCACACATGAAATCCCTATTCATCTCTATGTTTTCCTATGCTGGTTCAACTGTCTCCAAACTATCCTAAAAATGGTGTAGAGAAATATGTAATTGTGGTTTTACGAGATTTAATTAACTATGTTCAACCTTTGTTTCATTATATGAACCAAATCATTCACTCAAGATGCAAAACATAAATATTGTGCGCAATGTATATCAAGTTTCACATAAACAAGTATTGATCAATTCAACTTAGAACTTTTTAAACAATTTTTAAACTAATATATAATTCCAATATAAACTACATCACCAACAAAGCCATCCAACTCACACAAGTGCAAAAAAAGTGATAAAAACATAAAAGAACATGCTTTTTTAGCATTCGACAAACACACGAAAAGCAGTAAACTATACACAATCGATGAATCATTCCTTAACTTAACATGTGCATTGCCCTCAATGTACAAGAATATGACAATATGAAAGCATAAATAAAGGCAAAGAGGGGACTAAAAACTCCCCTGATCAATCTGACAGTTTTGGTGGAATGGCAACAATGCCCCTAAACCTGATGGATCCGACATCGAAGGAGGATGACGGAGAGGTAAATGCGTGAGAATTTTTTCTCACCATATCATATGTTTGGGCTGCTTGGAATTGTACGTCGTGGACCATCTCATATGTTTGATCGACTCGAACAAGCACGTCGTCAATCATCCATGTGTATCGGTCAAACCATCCGTTGAGCCTTTCTGTGCTCCTGCGAAAATCAGGGACATCTTCATGTGTCCTGTTGGTCCTGGCTTACACAATCTGGGTGCCAGCCTACCTATGTGCACCCTCAAATCCTGGGCCTTGAAGGCTTGTTGTATCCACATCCCGACTGATCTCGGTCATAATAGCGAACATATGGCGGATCACATATGTGTCGACTGGTGGCTCATACAGTGGAGCAGGATGGATATCACCGTTTCCCTCTTGGACCTACTGCTCCCCCCTCTATCTATTCTTTCTTACTATTCTCCACACCATATATGTGGACTGAATATTTATTGTAGCATGTGGGCGTATAGCCTGCTCTGCTGGTAGGAGCCTCACTCCAATATTTTTGCATATCTCGTAGATAAGACTAGGAAATATGAAAGTGTGTCGTATTCCTTCTACGCTGCTTGTGTGCATATCAAATTATATGTACGAGTGACCAAGTCAATCTCAAGCCTTCGAGCCAAATGGTAGAGCAATGAGACTTTTACATTATCAAACTTAGTCCGGTGTAAGGTAGGATCCTCGTTGTGGCACACAAACATCATCAAAATCATTAGAGACTATCAGGTTGTTATATACAATATCAAGCCCAAGAATCTATCATGCATCTGCTCTCCCATATAATACATGCACCAACTCCGGCCAATTTTTCTCTATAGGTATACGGTCGATTAAGCCGAGACAATCATTAATCACCTCAAGCGTGAACGTAAACTATATGTTTGGTACCCAAGTCATGTTCTCATTTTCTAAACTGCTCGTCTATGTTTAGGTTGAAGTTCATGTAGAACAATTGAACAAGAGAAGGATAAATGGCATACGACTTTGTAATCACTTTCTTCCATCCAACTCGATGAATCTATGTCTCTAACTCAAACCCCAAAAAATCATCCAATATTACCTTACTCTCGGGGTAAATAGTTCACTTGGAGACTATCTGTTCAAATCATCTTTTGTGCTCAGGTTGAGGAATTATTTCATGTCATTGTGGTCCACATGAGTGCGTGTCGTGGTGGAAAAAGAAGATGCTTTACCTTTTCCTTTTAAAGTAGTAGAAGCATTGTGTTTATGTTTGGGAGGCATACCTATCAAAGTAAGAAAACCAAACATGATATATAGGATAGGATAGGAGTGCACTAAATAATTACGAAAGAAACAGATGTAATGACCAAAATATGGGTACCATAGGTGATGGACGCACCCAAGGACTGCGAGGAATGTGGGCATGCGATCGGGACCACAAACAGAGGATGCAAGCTGAGAGTTGCATCCTGCCATTTTTCGTGGAAACTTGAATAATATGTGAATACAATGAGTTGGATGTTAATGCGTATGGAGACTAAATGTTAATATGAATGAGTACCAATTCAATTGAAAATTTCATGGAGGCATTCAGTCGAACACCTCATAGGCATGAGTTGGTGAAAAGATGAAGAACCACGACATTATTCAAGTGAAATCTACAATTTCTACACACCACTCAAAACCCATCAACTCCAACACCCTTCCACCAATAACAATCAAGGTTTATCCACTTCAAATGAAAAAATTTCACGTAATACTTGAAAAGCTCAAAACATAGGGTTGGAGCTATTTTACCATGAACTGGATGGAACAAAGTGGTGATTCCATGATGAAAGAAGTGATGCTATATGTCATCTTGAATTCCCAAGTGAGAGAAGTGAGAATTTGATGAAAGATTAAGTGGAGAATGGTGGATTTGACGAGGAACGTGTAAATCGCACGTGAGAAATGAGATAGGGTTTTTAAAAAAATTAAAATGTTGAGGGTTTGAAACACTCAACATGTTAACACCATGCATACGCATGGAGTAATCTGTGCATATGCATGGCAACTCACAAATTACCTCAGTAAGCCAGTAGGGTGGACCTATCCACGCTGAATATATAGGCCTATGCGTGGGCATGGTTTACCAAGTTGGCCTACTTGAAGCAGTTTCGTATCTAACATGTTTTAAAAGGTACCGAGGGTAGAGGAACATGAAAAATTTTTGAAACTCATTCTTCCCATCTAAAAACACTTTTGTTTGTCTAACTTAACTCAAAAACTTCATTTTTCGTTCCAAAACCAAAATTTTCTCATTTATCACCCAAATAAGTTTTGAACGTCCTCTAAAGCATTTGAAAAGTGAGAAAGTGGTTTGGAACTCAAAAATTCAATGAAATTCAAACTAATCCCGGACCAGCACACTATTGATCGTTTAATGATCTAAAAACCTCGTTTTGCCTCGAAACATATGATTTTCACTCCAAAATGCCCAAGTATGGTTTGAACACCCCTAAACTCATGCCAAACATGTTTGAAACTTATGTGAACACATACTTAAATCTTATTATCTATGTGATCGATAAATGATGTCTAACTATTTCTAACACACCAAAGGGAATAGAATTTGGTTGCCTCCCAAGAAGCTCTTGTTTATACTCTATAGCTTGACATTGTTTCTTAGGCTACTCTGCACTATCAAGTGGCATGATTGTCTTCTTATTGGAGAATCACCTTTCCAATAAGCTTGTAAACGTTACTTGTTAACCTTATATCTCCACAAATGATCTTAAGATACGAACTCCACTGCACCATGTGAAAACACAGTCACAATTTTAAATGAACCGAACCACCTAGACCTCAAATTACCTCGAAAGAGTTTGAGGCGAGAATTGAACATAAGAACTTGCTAACCAACCTTGAACTCATTTTTTCTTGATGTACCTATCATGCCATCTCTTGGTCGTTTATTTGTATAACTTGGCTTTCTCATATGCTCCAAATCTGAATTCATTGAACTCATTGAGTTTAAGGATTATGTTAATCCCTACTAACTTTATATCAAAATTGAGCATGTGTGTAACTCAATATGCCTTATGCTCAAGCTCAGTTGGTAAGTGACATGCCTTATCTAACACCAACCAATATGGAGACATGCCAATAGGAGTTCTGAAAGCTATTTTGTCTGCCAAAATGCATCATTTTCTTTGACCAATCTTACGCAATGCATTGACTGTTGCTTGAAGAATTTTTCAGCTCCATGTTGGAGATTTCAAAATCTCCACTTGTTTCAAGGATGATAAGGAGTCAAAACACGATGTTTCACTCCACATTTTGCCAACAATGTTAAAATTGGAGGTTGCAAAAGTACTTTCCACCATCATTAATAATCGCCCACTAGGTGCCATACTTTGAAAAGATGTTCTTCTTTAGAAATCAAGTCACATCCCATCTGTCATTCATTTGTAAAGCTATAGCCTCAACCCATTTGGACACATAATCCACTGCACCAAAATGTACTGCTGTTCACATGAAGACAGAAATGGCCCCATGAAGTAAGTTCCCTAAACATTGAATATTTTCACTTCTAAAATTCTATTTAAGAGCATCTCGTTCTTCCTTGAGATATTTTCGGTCTTCAGCACTTATCACATCTCTCCACCAAAGCATAAGCATCCTTGAACAGCGTAGGCCAATAAAAACCTGACTGTGGAACTGTTCTGCTGTCTTGTTTGTTGCAAAGTGACCCCCCATATGAGAAAGAGTGGCAATGCTCCAACAAGTGATTTTGCTCTTGTTCTGGCACACAGTGATAAATAATCTGATCCAGATGCCGCCTATAGAGAAACATATCATCCCAAAAGTAGTGCTTAAGGTCATCGAAAAATTTCTTATTTCCATGACTCGACGACTCCCGCAGAATGACGGAACTAGCCAAATAATTTACATTATCTGCATATCATGGCATTATCCTATCTGAAAAAATATTTTATCTGGGAATACTTCGTTAATCTCATTTGTAGGGTCTGATTCTTGTGATTCAAGGTGAGATAGGTGATCTGCAACCACATTTTCATTCACCTTTTGTCCCGTATGTCCAAATCAAACTCATACAGCAGAAGTATCCAGCGAATAAGTCTTAGCTTTGCATCGTTCTTGCTCATCAAATATTTCATCGCTGAGTGATTTGTGTACACAATCGTCTTTGACTTAAGTATGGCCTGAATTTGTCAAGGACGAACTCCATTTCCAAAAGTTCCTTCCCGTAATAGCATAGTTTAACTAAGTTTCAACCAAAGTCTCGTTGGCTTAGTGAATTACCCGTGTGATATTGTCCTTGTGCTAACTCAAAACTGCCTCTACTGCATAGTCACTAGAATGACACATAAGCTTAAATGGCAAATTCTAATCAAGAGCAATTGGAGTTGAAAATAACTTTTCTTTTAGAGTGTTGAAAATAACCAAACACTCTTCAAAAAAGTAAGAATCAATACTATTTTCTAACAAGTTGAAGAGGCGCTTAGTGATTTTGGAGAAATCATTGATGAAGCGACGGTAACATTACGTCCCAAGAAACTTGTGATTCTCTTCATGAAAATTGGTCGAGGTTGCTTCTCAATAACTGTATTTTTGCCCTATCAAGCTCAATATCTCTAGCTGATATCAGCCAACACAATCCCTTTGTGAATCATAAAGGGATACTTCTCCCAATTAAGCATATGGTTGATATCCTCGCAACGTTGCAATATTAACCCCAAGTGATCTAGGCATTCCTGAAATGATATCCAAAAATTAAACATTATCCACCAATACCTTAATGAAGTCCTCCATCATGTCAAAAAATACGAACATCATACAATGTTGAAAAGTGGTTGGTTGTATAGACCAAAAGGCATCCCTATCCAACATCTATTCAATGAACGGAATGGGAAAATGGTCATTCCTAGTGGCATTGTTGAGTTTACTATAGTCATTGCAAACTCTCCAACCCGTAACTCTGCATGTAGGAATAAGCTCGTTATTTTCATTTGGAACTACCGTGATTTTTCTTTTTTAGGCATCACATGTGCTTAACTAACTCGATGACTGTTAGATATGGGATATATGATTCTTGCATCCAAAAGTTTCAAAACTTCATTTCTTACCACATATTGCATAGTCTGATTTAGTCTTCATTGATGTTCTAATGAATGTTGCAATCATCATGCATTAGAATATTTGCATGCAAAAAGAAGAATCGGTCTCTTTTATCTCTCAGATAGTCCACCCAATTGCTGTCATATGATCTCGAGTACCCTCAAAAGCTGATCTCATTCTTCATCTATAAGAGAATTTGAGATGATAACTGAAAGTAAATACTTCTTCCCATATCGCATGAAGAACAATGGTAAAGCTGCCATGTATCTAGCACATTCTTTTGCTTTTTCTTTTCAGACAAAATTCTTGAAAGTTTACCAAACAAGCCTCAAGTGGTTCTAGAGGGTGATCAAATATGAATGATCATGTCACGATTGCATCAATCACATTAATTTGTGTACGATATTCTGACTCCTTTAGAAATTCGAATGCCCTGAAAATGTTGATTTTTAGTTCTTCTTTATCTAGGCTCAAAATCAACTAACATTTCCTTATCTTCTTCTATATCCAGGATAATAAAGTCTACTGAAATATGAACTTGTCAACCTACTAAGATGTCTTTGACAATGCATCTAAGATATTTGATCGACCATCAGTTAATGAAACTATAGTGGATTTTGCTTCCCCCATACCTAATTTCCTAAAAAGAGATGAAGGCATTAAATTAATATTTTCTCCTAAATCACATAACCATATATTTGTTACCAATATTGCAAGGTATAGTAAAACTTCCTAGATCTTTTAGTTTCGGTGGTAACTTATGTTAGTCTCGCGCTGCACTCTTCTGTCGACATGATTGTTTCATTATCCTCCAACTTCCTCTTGTTTGATGGTATGTCTTTTATTTACTTAGCATAGCTAAGCATCTCAGTTAAGACTTCTGCAAACGATATGTTGATATGCAACTTCTTGAATACATTCAAAAACTCTGTGAACTACTTATTAAACTTGTGTTTCTACAATCTTTGCGAGAATGGAATCGGAGGCAATGGGTGCGTTAACCTGTGGACTGTCTGGAGACTCAACTTGATTTTTTGTGATTTTGTCAGACTGATCCACGTGCTCCTCGAGCATGGTAGGTACCTTCTATATATTAGTATCTAGCTATTTTATGCGTATTTTTGGTAAATAAACTCCACTACATGTAGTGATGGCTTTGACTAATTCCATTGGATTTGTCTATGTGTTGCTAGGCAAAGTCTCCCTAGGTTTTCCTGATAATGCGATTGATATTAACCCATCTGCTGTTCTAAATTCTTAATAGAAGCCTATAGTTTTGAAAATTAGTCTCAGTCGTTGTGATAGACAGAGAGAGAGAGAGTCTTCTAATGAAGGCTTCTTATCTTGAGGTTGATGCTGCTGCTGCTGTTGGAAACCTGGTAGTCTGTTATGATAATTCCTTTATTGTCTCTGGTCTTGATTGTTAGTCCAAGAGAAATTTGGATAATTCTTCCATCCCGAATCATAAGTGTTAGAGTGGGGCTTTCCTACTGCCTCTGAAAGTTCTATGGTAGCTAACTTTCTCAAGCTGAATAATACTTTGGAGGCTAACGGGCAACTTGCAGCAGTGTGATCTATCCTACAACCTATGCAAACCAATGTGGTTGGTGTTCTATGTTAACAGATTGGGATAAATAAATTATCTAATTTATTTGTAATCACCTCCACATGTGTTGTTAATGTGGTCGCTGCATCACTATGCATATTTGCTACTTTCTTTACCGTATCCTTCTCAGTTGGCCATATATTGGTTTTCTTCTATCATCTCATACAATTCATGAGCCTAATCTATATCCATCTTCACCAATGAACCACCAGCTGAAGCATCTACCATGTTGTGATATTCTAGGTTAATCTG
>CAIGRK010088263.1:0-22026 GCA_903798315.1 Fraxinus greggii
TCCCTATTTTTTAACCACTCATTCATTAAGGGGGGAAAAATCTCTATTCCAAAACCTATTTTTACTCAAGGATGGGCTCAATCAGGATTCAAAAGTTAGGTTATCGGTCAAAATTAACTAAACAAATTAAGCACAAAAATCTTATGCTGTATGGTGCTTTTTGCAACTAACACTAACACGAAAACACTTATTTCTCGACAGAAATGATGCTTTTAACTTTTCAGATATAAGACTTTTTTGACTTGAGAGAAGAAAATGAAAGCCAATTTTCTTTAATTATAATTAAAAAGGTAACACAAGACACTTGGTCCCCTCATAAGAAAAGGTTGGGGGGTAAAGGGTGTAATGCATGGCTGTAATTGAGTAGCAATGAGTGGTTTCCCATGTGAAATTAAGTCCCCTCCCATACTTTAGAATTCACTTCCTACTTTCTGTTATTAAAAGATTCCTACACTTAAATGATATCAATAATCTCTCATATTTGGTACATGATAACGATGTTAATTAGGTCAGATTGAACGAACTTGTCAAAGACAGGTAAGTGATTGACAACGCCATTAACGAACTGTGCTTTTTACTGGTCGAGCCATCCCGAGTTGACTTCACTTATGGTTGTGGGGAGATTGGACCAGGCCATAATCCGGTCCAGTCCCCAACTAATTTCATTTTTTTAGTGTAAAAACAATATATGTAGAAAAGGAATTGTGTAAATTTTATTTTATTTGCATACTATCTCGATTTGTAGTTTGGTCCTGAATTCATTCTTGGTTGATTTCCTTTGACACGATGAGTTTTTGGGATCCAAAAGTTGCTTTTAAATTTGTTCATTAATTATATACAAATATTTATTCTAGTTTAAAAAGTTTTTAGAGAAAATTGATTTAATGTAGTTTTCTCTAAAAATTATTCCGGAAGAAAAATCTATTAATTAAATTAGTTTTCTCAATGAACTCTTTCAAAAAAAGCAAAAGTAAAAGTCATATCAAATGAGTCATAAATATGACAAAGCAGGTACCTATATGCCGACTATACTTTGATAAAACATGTAGATTAGTCAAATTTGTCTCTGCTAGTCAAAGTTGAACGTGTGTTGCACGTTATTCATATATGCTTTATTAGTGTTGTGAAAGAAATATTTGACCATTCATTTACCATTTTGATCTAAATATGAGAGAAATATAAGCTCTTGAAAATAAATGTTAATTATTATACATGCACATAAATCGTGAAATGCATATTTGAACGTAAGTATTAGAATTACAACTAAATATATAAATGAAGATGAATGACAAATACGATATATAAATTAACGTGAATGTTAATTAATTTATAATTAATACAAAGGAATATATACGTGGCAATGAATATTAAGTCATTTATATTAAATAAATAAAATTTAATTTTCTGTTAAGTGAAACTGAATGCTAATTAGAATACATGGAAGTGAATGACAAATTTAATTATTGAATGTGAAATTCTAATTAATATTAATTAAATGAATGTGAATGTAAAAGTAAATGTAAATTAATTGAGAATCAATAACGGGAACATGGACGTAAACGTGAATGTAAAATTCTAATTAATATTAATTGAATGAATGAGAATGTTAATTAATTGATAATTAATAATTAATTACATGAATATGGACGTGAATGTGAATGTGAAATTCTTATTAATATCAATTAAATGAACGTGACTGCTAATTAATTGAGAATTAATTAAAATGAAACAAGGATTTTGTAGTATTTATTACAGTTTGTAAATTAAATAGTTATTGAAAAATGAAAAGTTAAATATTATTGATATAATTGAATTGTAGTAAGGCTATATCGTCCAAAAATAATTCTCACTTGATTTGATATTTAATATATTATAGATGTGCTATTTTATAATATAGAATTGGTACGTAATGATCAAATTATTGATAATAATAATAGTAGTAGAGGGAGTTAAACCAGCTATAATTTTTTTAATCCTAAAAAGGTGGTAGATGAGAATAGGATGCCTAAAAGGGCATATCATCCAAAAGCATGTCCTGCAAATCTATTAATCCAAGTCAAATTAATGCTTAACAAGTTTGATATATGTACAACAAAATTGCATATTTGTGTACTAATAATCGATGGATTATAATGAAATGTAACCAACAAAAATGATCTTTCCTTTTGAATTTTATTTAATTTGTTCCAATTCAATATACTAAAAACGTTGTACAAAATATTTTGAGAATTTCTTTTATAGGGTTCTCAACATTAAAAAAAACTTTGATGTTGTGGTTAATTGCAAGTGTACGATGTCAGTTAAACAAGTTATAAAATAGATTTATATAGTCTATATTATCGTTTGCACGATGATTATCTATTTGATTATTGGTTCAACTTTACCCAGCTTTTATTAGAGAAAAAAGTATTCAATGTGATTTTAATATAATCCTAAAAATTATAAATCTACTAAAATAATTAAAATGTGCAGAAATAGACAAATGTTAATTTTTACTTATGTATGAAAAATGTAAAGGTTCGCGAGTTTACCATAACTATCCTTTTAATCTCAATCATTAAATTTTAATTAATCTTTTTTTAACAATAGAATCACGACAACGTATAATTTTTCTTCACTATTCAATCATACAAGAATGCTATTAAGGATCACAAAATTAGTAAAAGTGTATCTTTACTTTCTACCTAAATTCTAATTTTTACTATAGGATCTAAGCAAATAATTTGCATTTCAACTTTTTACCGTTGACAAATAAATGAAATAAAGGTCAATTATTTCCAAGCATAAGGAGTTGAAGTAAAATGAATGGAAAAACGTTAATAAAAAAATCAAAACATAATTATAAAAATTAATGTTTAAAACTATGTTAAAATCGTTCACCCCGACTAATAGTTTAGTTACACATCATAACAGAAGAAAGACATAAAATTGAATTCGAATACATCAATGAGTTTAAAGGAAAAAGGAGAAAAATATGAATTTCTTGCACCAAAAATCCACTTTTTTCATGTCAAGATCTTGAAATCCCAGCTTCTTCTTTCTCTATTTTCTTCTATCTTTTCTTTTTTCACTTATCATCTCATGTGTGATGTGTGTAACCTTTCTATTTGACTTTTAGAGCATAGTTATAAAACTCGGCCCGACTGGTCGGGCTGGAAACCCGGCGGTCCCGGACCCTTGACCTGGCCGGACAGATTAGTTTGATAAAAATGTACTTGACTCGGTTAAAACTGGGTTTTGACTGAGTTAACCGGCGATTTACTTGGCTCCATTGATCAGTTTGATTGGGTTTTAAAATTCTCTTACAAAATTTTCCTCACCACTTGAACTAAAGTATTTTAGTAGTATTTGTGTGCAATAATTTATATATATCTAATGAATCATTTATAGCTTTTATAAAAATGTTCTTTTAAAAAACTTTGGTCCAACATTTTACATTATTTTTGAGACCTAAATAATTAGTGAAAAATAAATTAAAAATTTTAATTTTGCCCCAAAAAATTTTTTATACTTTATTTTTATAGATTTTTATGCAATGACCCACCGGTTGAACTATTAATCCATTGACCCGCTGCATTATTCGGGTCTGTGTTCGGGTCAAATCTGACAACTATGCTTTAAAGTTGTGCCCAAAAAGGACAAAAATAATACCAAATTGATCATGTAAAAACCATAAAATTTCAAGGCCAACTTGCGGTTTGCACACCACAGTCAAATCCTTCACATTGGGCTGATCGCGGCAAACATTCGATTTTTGGACTATTGACAGACCGCGGTTGCAAACTACAGTCTCCCCTGTAACTATCAACTTTTTATACTTTGGTCCCTATTTCAAGTTTTTTTAATACAATTTTGATCATTTTATTCAAATCTTCATCATTGATCCCACAACTTTTAAAAGCATTCATGTTGGTCCCTGAACCTCCATAATCATCCACAATTAATCCTCCTCATGTCCCGGAAGTGTGCAAATCAGTCTCAAACTTTCCATAAGTTGAATTTCACTTCCAAAATTTGTGACTTTCTTCTAATTGCTCTCTTAATACTTCGTATCAATCTCGTCCAATTTGGTTAGTTTTTAATTTCTGTGAACCAACTCAAGTCCAAAATCTTTATTTTTGCTCCAAGTACCACAAAGTTGACTTACATTGATAACATTTCAACTATATATTAAATAGAAATCCACTCAATATATAAAATCAAATTTTCGAGTATGAATAAGTTTATAAAATACACTTATCACATGATCATCAATTTAGTGGTGTCAAAGTGGGCAGACTGTTACCAACTTGGCTTGTCGATGAAAAGTGTCAAACTTGAGGTGTGTCAAGGGATAAAATCTCACATTGAATAAAAATGAAAATATAGACCAATTTATAAGAGTTTGAGTTATTCCTCTTAATAAGATTGACCTTTTGAGATGGAACCTCAAATCTTAACATGGTATCAGAGCCCATTAAACTTCAACGAGCAATTCGATCTGATTAAGACTAAAAAAAAATGACCACACGGATTTTAATATTGGTCTACTCAAACGAGCCACCATCTTGCGAGGGCAGGTTAAAGGATAAAATTCCACATCAAATAAAGATGAAAATTTAGATCAATTTATACGAGTTTGAGCTACTCATCTTAATAAAGTTGACAATTTATAATGGAACCACAAATTAAATAAAGATGAAAACATAGACCAATTTATAAGAGTTTGTGATACTCCTCTTAATAAGGTTGACATTTTAAGATGGAACCCCAAATTTTAACAAAGTAATCCTAACTTTAATAAAAACGAACCAAGCCAATTCATTTTGATATCTCTACACCTCTACTAGGCTTGCTAATGCAAAACTTTTACTTATATACATGTATATTCTTCTTTTTCTCCCACCATTATTATTGAAATCCTTACAAATTTCCTCCTCTATTTTGCAACGGAATTGGTAAACTCCGTCCGCGTAATTGCAAACTCACCGTCAAAATATATCTATCTGTATCGATGCACGACTCCACAATTATGACAATGTTGCATTTTTACAACAATTTACTTGTGTAACTAAAAGGACAAAATAGAGTAGTTAGAAGGAGAGAAAGTTCTGCAGCAGACAGCATTGTTTGTTAGTATGTCCTCTCTCTTCATTATTCTTATCCCTTTATTAGCAAAATTTAAAGAAGGTCATTCAACTTGCAAGTTTGTTTTATATCAGTCATGTAATTTTGATTTTCGTTCAAAATTAATCATCTAATAATGCTTTTATTTCAGTTGAACTATTCTAGCAGTAACCAAGTGACTAATTCCACATGGACGTTGCTAATGAAATGCACGATTTGAAACTTAATTGACACTAAATCGACAATTAGTTTGCCCAAAATGAAAAAAAGATAGCACGGAGATGGATTTAAGTTCTTAAATCACTAATATGAATTTTTGTTGCTTCTGAAAAAATGAGTTTTGTTATTGATGTGACTTAGCGTCAACTTAGACATAACATTAGCCACAGGAGAGTAGCTTGTTTGAACTATTAGAGACTTATTTATTCAAGTACCTGTTTCTGATCAAGACGTTTGCGCCATAATTAAGGACCTGTCATCAATGTTTTTTTCACCCTCGTCCTTTTCAGTTATTTTCTAGATGAGTTGGATAGGGCCTTGAAAGTACCCGAAGTTGGATTTGGTCATGGTTACATAGGAATAGTCAAACTAATATAATTGTATTTTAGGTGATCAAAACAAAATAAATTAAAGTCGATTGATCAATGGACAAAAACCTATAAGTGGAGTAACCTTCAATAAAGTTTTTCCTCCCTTTATTCAAGCCGCATTCACTCCATCTAACAAGAATCCATCCTCTTCTTCCCCATTTCTTCACCATCTTCCATATTCAATTCTTCTTCTCTCTCTCTAGAAAAATGTCTGAGTTGTGTTTTTCAAGCACATTGAAGACCCGTTTTTCTAGTCTTCTCATCTCTGACTTGATGATCTCATTTGGTTCCTTCATATTCTCTCATCCTCTATATTTCTCATACTTATTTTTCTTATCTCCTTACCTTCTGAAACTCATTTCTTTTCTATCTCCTCTCTTCATCACAACTTTTCTTCTTTCTCTCTCTCTCCTCACTCTGATTCCCAGCTTTTATAAAAAATTTGCTATTGAATCTTCTTCTAAAGATGATGATGAACATGAAGAATTTCAGTGCATGGAGGATCTTGAAGTGTATAAAATCGTGTTTGGGGAGTCAGAATTCGAGGTGAAAGGAATCCCAGTTGAAGTCTTGGATGAAAAATCAGAAGTAAATTCTAGCCATGAAGATTCCATCAGTATCAGCAAATCTGAGGCTTTGACAGGTAATTTAGAAGAAAATTCAGTTCATATGGATTTGGGAGAAAAAGCGGAGGAAAAAAAATTAGAGGATTTTCTAAAAGTACTAGATGAGTTTGCAACCATGACTTGTAATGTGGAAGGCAAGAAAGTTGAGCCGACATCGGGCACGAAAGCCGATGAATTCGTCAAGATTTCTTCGACGAGAAATGGATCCGAGGCAACTGATAATGGTGGAGAATACACTTGGAAAGTCAAAAGTTCCGAGAATTTTTCAGCTCGAAACCTCGGGACTTATGGGTCAATGAGAAAGGAGAAAGAGTGGAACAGAACATTGGCATGCAAGTTATTTGAAGAGAGGCGCAACGTAGATGGAGGAGAAGGGATGGATTCGTTGTGGGAGACCTATGAGATGGATTCAGACATATCAAAGCCGAAAATCGACAGGAAGAAGAAGATCAATGACAAGAACGAGAACAAGAACAAGAACAAGATCAAGAAAAGTGAAATCCAATTGCACGAACAGGACGAGAATGATAACGATGATGGGCAATTGTGTTGCTTACAAGCCCTCAAATTCTCAGCAGGGAAGATGAATTTGGGAATAGGAAGGCCTAATGTTGTTAGGAATATATCCAAAGCCATTAAAGGAATTGGTTGGTTGCACACAGTGAACAGGCAAGTCAAGAAGGTGCATCATAACGGAGATAGATACTAATTTTCTATTTAATTAAGTTTGCAAATTAAACTCTGTATTTTTGTCCTAAAAGAAGTTACTTCTGCGAGAAGTTCTTTAAGTNAAGGCCTAATGTTGTTAGGAATATCTCCAAAGCCATTAAAGGAATTGGTTGGTTGCACACAGTGAACAGGCAAGTCAAGAAGGTGCATCATAACGGAGATAGATACTAATTTTCTATTTAATTAAGTTTGCAAATTAAACTCTGTATTTTTGTCCTAAAAGAAGTTACTTCTGCGAGAAGTTCTTTAAGTTTCTATTATGTAGCATGTGCAAGAAGTTACTTCTGCTAGTTTTGGCCTTCTACCGGATTTTCTGTTATTAGATTCATGATCTGTGACCAAAACCAACCTTAAACGGGGTGTTGGGTTGTCTTTTGATGAAGATTCACCAACGTTCAAGTCAGAATTTGTGAAGACAAACTTGTGGTCTTTCCCTTTCTTCGACGTGAGTTGGTAAGTCGTGCAAATTGTCCACTGATCTCGTGCAAATTCATGCTAGATATTGTCCATTGACCATGGCTAATTCAAATATATAGCATCACTCTTCGATGTCAAGTCCGTCCGGTATCAAATTCTTATATGAGATATAGTGTCAATTTTCTCACATCCGTCGCTGATTAGCTACCCATTTCTGGACATGAAGTTATGGATTTTCCAGTCTCAATCCAATACTCGTTGGTGCAAGTCTATAACTAATTTTGAATAATCGATTTGGTCGAGTTTGAACCGTACATAATTTGACACGATAATAAAGCACATTGTATCACGAAACTAAATAAAATATTTATGGCTTCTAATCATCTTGGCTACATTGGGCTAATTTGCCATTATTTAGAGCTATGCATCTGCTTGAATTTCAGTACGGTCATCCTTCTCCCTCTCTACCGAGAAAAGAAAACAAAGAAACCCTAAGATCGATGTAAAATATAATAATTTTACTAATTGCAAGATCTCGTCCAATGTACAAGGTACTTTTTTCTTAAATCTAAATCTCAATGAAATTATCAATATTAAGTAAGTTTGAACTAAAAGGTTCGACAAGTTTTTATAAACATCGTGTTTATAATAAAGACGAATAATGAATAAATGGATAGTACTTATGAGTAAAATAAACAGTGATTCGATTTTTATTTTGCAACAATTGATTTTCAGAGTAGAGTTGTTTATAATTGATTTCAATTACAAATGTACAGAAATGAGTGACGGATAAATAACCGATACTTATGGTCCCATAAGATATGTAGATAAAAAGTAATTTGATAGATTGAAAACAGATTACAAACAAGGGGCAAAGAAGGGGTAAATTGACACATGCTAAGCTATCAATTGTACCAATTTTTACCAGAACTTTTTAACTTTATGGTTTCCATGATTTTACTAATTAATATTTATTTTTACTTCAAGATTGTTGGAATAGTTCATTATAGACTATAATGAACTTTTACCTTAAGAAGATGTTTTAGGACACACATCAATATCAGTACAATCATTCTAACAAGGATTATTATGATAAATTAAAAATAAATAATGTTTTGTTCAAGAATATTATTTTAGTTATAAGCAAAAACGTTGCTTATTTAACTGCAGCTCAATAGGAGTAACTTAGTTATTTTTACTATGACAAACGAGAACCATGATATGAGCACCTGGAAATTTCACAGAATACACACGGAAATTTGAAATGGATGGACTGGATTCAAACATGGAGGAAGGAAAATACAGATACACTCACATGATTTTTCCAATTCAAAATTCTGTACAAAATTTGACAACATTTCCTGTACTTAAGGAATTATTCGACAAACAAAGTATTTATTTAAAATTCAGTATGTACTTATCATTATGCATGTATTTGGTTCAAATCTATTGTTCCAGTATTGAATTGGTATGCAAACGTTTAAAAAGGAGCAGGTTGGTTTCAGTCTTTTATTGCAGTAATACAAGTAGTTCTCAATAGCCGAAATTACCAAAATCTTCGTTAAATTATCATTTGGCCACATGCAGACATGCTTCACTTCAAATTTTCGAGCACCGAGTGAAGTTGAAAAGGAAAAATTAGCTTTATAAAATTGGATGTGTGAGAACCGCGCAACGATTTAACATATATTTCAACAAATATTTTTTTAGTGATAAAAAAAGCGTGCTTAGACGTGAATCTCGATACTGTCACTTAGCTACGCTTTATGCTAGACTCTTAAAAGTTTAAAATTTGAAATTACCGTCTAGTCTCGCTTCGTGTTTTTTAAAATATTAGTATTTTTAGTCGATGACTTATTATGTAAATATAATGAAAGGTTGAGAATCAACTTGTTTTTTTTCCCCCCCAAAGATAGAGACAATATGATATTGGGAAATAGGCTTAGTACCAATAACTTCGCATATTTATACAGTAGTGTTTTTTAAGATTAGCTCCAAATAAGTAAGTAGTATATAGGATTAAAAAATATATACAAGGAAGAAAAATCGCAAGCCCACACTAAACATAAAATTGTCATTAAGGAAATGTTACTCCTCATCCTATAAGGCTATTATTGTTGGCTATGTGGGGCTAGTTAAGAAAACTGCAAGAAGCCACCAACAACCCGCACTTCACATCATTTGCTTGCCTTACCTAATTGAGACCATCAAATAGAGAAAATCGAAATGATTCCTTTTCCTAAACTGAGGAGAGGTGCCACGATCTGCTGCAGTCTATTTCTATAGCAATAAAGTCTTTGATTTCACAATGCATCTTTCGTAGCTCAATTAAGAGATCCTCCATATGAGATCTTTCATGTGATCGATTGCTTTGACATATCAGCACCAAATGCCTCTTAATTAACTTGTCAGTCATTTTTCCAATGTGAGATATATGTCTTTGGGTGGCCACCTTTTAGAATTATTAAATGTCACATGGACCTAGGACTGCAGAGGTAACGCTTATATATTGACACATCGACCTATATCATGATATTAGGTGTCATCTATTAAACAGTAAAAATATATTTCCTTCTACTATAAAAGCTCATATTTAGTGTCATTTACATGTAATATAATTTTATACTGTCAAGTATATCATAGCTTGGTATTCTCTCTTGAACCGGTATCATATACATTCCAATGTATCATATCTTCTGTTCATTCCAGACATAAATACACGTCTATAGCAACTGACTTGATTGTCAAAGTACTTCCGATCAAGTCCCCCACTTATGATGAAGGCCACATGCGTCTAACGGATTATCCAAGTATGTATGAACCTTATACGTAAGTGGAGTCAGAATTTATTGCCACGCTGCCGAACTAGAAATCGAGGTCAACAAACAGTTCATTAAAAAAAAAGAATATTTGTCGGCGAGATCAGACTCAAGATAAAATTCACGAGTAGCTTTGAGAACTGCACGAGCAAAAAAACCTTGTAACAAGACTTTTAGAATTAACCCGTGATAATAAATCATGTCCATTGTAGATCGATCTAGACATAATCAACTAGACTTTATTTATAACTATACGGCTAACACTATCAACTAGACTCTACTTATAATTGTACAGCTAGCTAAGGAGCCGTGACCTATTGTATTTGTCATTGTCAACAAATCTAATGCATCTAATGAAGTGTTTCTCATTCCTAATTTGAAGTGTAAAAGCTTAAGTTCATGTGACATAGTATAGAAATTCTCTTTCTATTGTTAGAAATGAAGATTCTCTTTCTACATGCAAACTAGAATATTACAGATAAAAGTTTCGAACTATAATGTAGAACATTTGTAGAGATGAGGTCTAGAATTTCGAGTTGTAAATCTAGTCAAACTATAGATAAATTTTAACTAGAGTCATGTTACGTGAACTGGGTCACGTAGACCATGTTCGACTGGAATAATCCTTTTAACTATATAATCAAGCTGATATTTCTAGCCCATGTTAGTGGGTCCACCGTCCACTAACAGTTAATCCACCGCGTTTGCTTATGTCGGCAGCTGCAAAACTTGTACTCTTACCAAGTTTACTATTTGTTTTACATTATTCCCACTAATGTCTCAACGTACTGCGTACAAAACAATTATGCAAAAGTTGCAATAAAATTAGATATTCCTATTGCAGACAATCGTCCCCTTTCCTCATTCCCATTCCCAGTCCCTGAGTGACTCCCCCTCGGGACACACACCTTCACAGTTTTGAGAAGAAATGGCTGTAATTTCGGGTCGGAGTTACAGTATTCCGGTATCGGGTCGGGTTACGCGTTCCGTTAGGAGCTCCATATTCACACTCAGTTTCTTCGTCGGTTTTCTCACAATCGCCGTCTCACTTTTCCTCACTATCTCATTTCTTTTCACTTCCTCTTCCAATCCTGCCGATGTAAGTATAATCAGTACTATTTTTTATTTTTGTTTCATTTTTATTTATAGATTTCGCTTTATGTGGTATACTCTTTTTTATAGATTTCGCTTTAGGTATTTTAATACACATAAATGCGTCGATGTCGTAATAGTTGCACTGTCTAGATTTAGTTATCCGTTACATTGTAATTTATGATTATAAATTTGTCTTCGAATTAATTGATCTTGTTACATTCATGTCCTCGTATTTCTCTATATTTCTCGCTTAATGTTATTCTCAGCATATGAAAAAATATATATTAATTTTTTATTTCTGTAATTTTAGGGTTTTCCTGTTGATTCATATGGATTTAGCTCGGGATCAGTCCGAAGATCGGTTCTGGCACTAAAATCGGATCCATTAAAGCCTCGGATAGATCAGATTCGGAAACAAGCAGGGGATCATAGAAGTTTAGCGCTAGCTTATGCTTCCTATGCGCGGAAATTGAAGCTTGAAAATTCAAAGCTTGTTAGGATTTTTGCGGAACTCTCTCGTAATTATACCGATCTGCTCTTGAAACCTTCTTATCAAGCATTGTTTGATGCAGAGACAAATTCAATTGATGAGTCAGTGCTGAGACAGTTTGAGAAAGACGTGAAAGCACAAATTAAAGTCACCCGACAAGTAATTTCCGAGGCAAAAGAATCTTTTGATAATCAGCTGAAGATTCACAAGCTGAAAGACAATATCTTTGCATTAAATGAACAGTTGACGAAAGCGAAAAAACAGGGTGCTTTCTCAAGCCTGATTGCTGCCAAGTCAATCCCCAAAAGCTTGCATTGCTTGGCTTTAAGGTTGATGGAAGAACGAATTGCACATCCTGATAAGTATACAGATGAAGGAAAGCGCCCCAAGATGGAATTGGAGGACCCAAAGCTTTATCATTATGCAATTTTCTCGGATAATGTTATTGCTGCTTCTGTTGTGGTGAACTCAGCTGTGAAAAACACAAGAGAGCCATGGAAGCACGTGTTTCATGTAGTAACAGATAAAATGAATCTCGGGGCTATGCAAGTAATGTTCAAGATGAGGGATTATTATGGGGCTCATATTGAAGTGAAGGCTGTGGAGGATTACAAATTCTTGAATTCTTCTTATGTTCCAGTGCTTAAACAGCTCGAGTCCTCCAACTTACAAAAGTTCTACTTTGAGAATAAGCTTGAGAATGCAACAAAGGATACAACAAATATGAAGTTCAGGAATCCCAAATATCTATCAATTCTGAATCATCTCAGGTTCTATTTACCCGAAATGTATCCAAAGTTGCATAAGATTCTGTTCTTGGATGACGATATAGTGGTTCAAAGGGATTTGACGGGGCTTTGGGAGATAGATATGGATGGAAAGGTGAACGGGGCTGTGGAGACATGTTTTGGATCTTTTCATCGTTATGCACAGTACATGAATTTCTCTCACCCTCTGATCAAAGCCAAGTTTAGTCCCAAGGCATGCGCATGGGCTTATGGCATGAATTTCTTTGATTTGGATGCTTGGAGGAGGGAGAAGTGCACCGAAGAGTATCACTACTGGCAGAATCTGGTGAGATTGCATTCAAACAAAATCCGTGATTATTTGTTTTTATTGTTTATTGTTCCCATGAGTTATACAAGTGCATTTTCAGTCAACATAATGGCCCAACCATTTTCAGCTGCTTGAGTTTATCTAGTCTTATCTGCTTACATCTCATAGATCACTATGTGATAAGCTTGAGGACCATTAGATTTGTTTTTTTCCTAATAGAAAATTATTTCAGGACAGTGGTAGGTGAATTTGGTAATTGTGTATCTTTTATTGTGAAACTGCCCCCATAATATCTGGTGTCTTTGCATTTTTTATGGTTTCACATTTATTTAGCTAGTTCGAATTTTTTTCTGTATCATTTCTTGTGAGTATAATATTGTGTGCATGATCATGTGCAGAATGAGAATCGAACACTGTGGAAATTAGGGACATTGCCTCCAGGTCTTATTACATATTACTCAACGACAAAGCCACTAGACAAGTCCTGGCATGTTTTGGGCCTTGGATATAATCCAAGCATAAGCATGGATGAGATTAACAATGCTTCAGTCATACACTTCAATGGGAATATGAAGCCATGGCTTGACATTGCAATAACCCAGTTCCGGCCACTCTGGACTAGGTACGTCGACTACGAAAACGAGTATGTGCAGGCCTGCAATTTTGGTCTATGAATGTGTGCTTTCAGGTATGAATGTGTGCTTTCAGGAAAAGCAAAGCTAGTTCTGCAGGCACTTTTGAGGCTTATCCCTGCTTACACGTAAATTTTGTCCTCATATTTATGTCTTGGTATTTTCACTTATTTTCAAGCGTTAGCATTCACTTGTTGGTTGATCGTGTCATTTGATCATATATGTTCATAAGCTATCAGTGGCTAAAAGCTAATTATATACAATGTGACTTTTATTGAGCAACTTCAGCTATTTGATATTTAGTGGGTGTTTGGTGGAGATTAAAATTAGATTTTTAGAAAATTGTGATAAAAGTTTTTGAAATGTGTGGTTGAAAAGTTCTGGGACAATGAAAGATGTGGTTAATATTGATTGCTTGAGACTTAAATTAAAATCTGATTTTAATCCGAAGCAAACATGGCCGTAGTATTGATAATCGACATAAATGGAATGCATATTGATGTATGGTGTCTAACGATGTCACCATCCTTCTAGTTTGCTTCTGAATTTGCTAGAAACTTATTCAATCACTGAGGTGATCCATGTAGGCACGGAAAGACCTAGAACTAGATAGCAATGCTTTAATGTTATGATGGATGTGAGAGTCGAATGAATCTCTGAGTTAGATATAACAAATGTCAACTTTTGAATCTTTGTTTTAACGGTCTCTTTGAGGGAACCTCGAATGAATCAAGAGAGGTTGACTTTGAATTTTATCTGCAAAGCAAGAGATCAAATGGAATATAATTTCCGTCTACGATTGCATATGATATCCAAAGGAAGTTCTAATTTCTTAGGTATTTTCATGATAGGAATCTTAGAAGAGATATTAATCAGCCCCTGTTTGCTGAAAATTAAAAGCTTGATTTTAATTCAAGTCAAAGTCAATAATTAATTTTAATTACACATTTTATGGACCTACAACTTTTTAATCACACATTTCATTTAATTTTATCAAAAATCTACTAAAAATTATTTTAATCCCCACCAAAGAGGGCTCTAATTTAGTTTTAGATTTTGATGCTTATTTTAAGAAACATAATTATTGTTTGATTTAATAGATTTTATTAGATGTTTCCTACTTATTGAAATTGCTATATAAAGGAAGCTTATGCATTATAGTTCACATAACTTTGATACAAATAAAAATTTATACTTCTCCCCTAATTTCTCAATATTCTATCCCTATTCTTCTCTCCATTCTCTCCCTTTTCTTCTCTTTTTCCCTTCGTTTCTCTCCTCTCTTCATCTCTTATAATTGTTTGATTGTATCTAACATCACTTCCTGTTTCTAGGAAGTGTCTTATTAACACTGCGAACTATTGAATTTATTTAGGCTGCATGAGGGAAAGTAATTGATTTTCATAAATGAAATAAGTTTTGTACTACATAATAAAGAAAGATGATGTTACCATGATACTGCAGTGAAGAAGCCCCCATTTTGTTGTCTTTGGATTTTCTATTTTCCTTTGGGAACAAAGGTATGGCTCATAGGTCTGAATAGAAAATGTTCTCTTCACTTGCTTCTCTCTCTCCATGCTGTTTGGAAAGTCTTTCTCTATGCCTATGCTTCCCTAGAGTGATGTGACTTGATCTTGATTCACAGGGTTCTTTCATTTAAAAGTATATTCAATATGTATATATTTTTGAATGGAAGACTCATGTGTGTTATGATCACGGCATTTCTCTCTCAATTGTTGGCATTATGGTAGATGCAAAGGAGATGCATTGGACAATTAACACTGGTTGGCCCCTTGCATCGTATGCATTTGCTACCAGAGGTATCTCGCTCCCTTCTAACTAAGGCAAAAATCACGTAGTCTTGACAAGATTCAATCTTTTGCAAAGTTGGTTTTAAGAAATTACAGTTGAATTCTTATAATATATGTAACAAGTAATGTCATAGTTGTGATGAGTCTATATGGTGCAAACTAGAACTGATTTAGATTGCTGTCATAATACTTAGTAACTACAGAGTAAGTTTCTCAAAAGGAAGAAGCATGTGAAATGCTATTGTAATCAAAAGCAATTACTAAGGGTTGTTTGTCGTCTGCATGTGCAAGTCAACTAGTGTGAACTCTTAGATTGCTTTGGCATTCTACTTATTCTATGCTTTTTCAGTTTGAGTTGTGAAAACAAGTTAGCATCTATGGAAAAACAAATGAGGACGAATGTACATGTAGCCTGTATAGAACTATAAAAGTGAAATGTAGTAAACATCCAAAACCAGAGTACATTATGCGCCCTTCTCTGTTCTTGTTGGATGTCACAAAGGCCATGCCCACCTCCAAGTTAGGGTTCCCAGAATGTTACAGTAGGTTTGATGCGGGTTTTACGCTAAATAGT
This sequence comes from Fraxinus greggii, assembly GCA_903798315.1. Lineage (NCBI taxonomy): Eukaryota > Viridiplantae > Streptophyta > Magnoliopsida > Lamiales > Oleaceae > Fraxinus > Fraxinus greggii. The sequence goes on from CAIGRK010088263.1 coordinate 15,946, forward strand.
ATCGAGGGGAAAAATGGGATACACTGGATTGTATGCAATAGAAGAAGGTAAAATTTTGTACATAGTTTTGGGTATGATTTAGCATAGTTACAATATGGCTCCGTTTGAGCCACATTATTATAGAATGAGAATGAAAAATATACTCGTTATTGGACCCCACACAAGAGATAGAAATTCAAAATTGATGGCTTGATGTGATGGATAACAGTTATATATTTTCATTTTTTTGGATGAAAAATGAGAAACAAACAGAGACTGTAACAAATTTCAAAAAGTTTCTGTATTTTTCTCTTTCTTTTATCATAGTTGCAGAATGGTCAAAATAGCAGTAGGGAATGACTGTGTCCTTAAGATAGTTGCCCGTTTTCACCTTATAATCCTGCAGTTTGATTTGAAATGCAACCTTCCGAATAAATGATTGCGTACAAGATTATAAATGGGCTATTTCCTAATCAGGGCTGAAATCCTGAAAATGAAAAATGCCAGAATAGGACTATGAGTTGATAGGATTCAAAATGCCCAAAAAAATCTTTTGCTTGAAGTTTTGCAGCGAGTAATAGAAAATCAGAGTGAAAAAAGAAGGGGAAGACATGGAAAATTAGGATGATGGCAGCACCAAGAACATATATTATACAAATTTAATAGTACTCGTATCTATGCGATTGGTCACTACTTGCTCAGCCATTGTTGTACATTTCAAACTCCTCAAAAGATGCTTTGGTTGGAGACATGACATATTTATCCCTTCAACCAACCACGGTTACGTGGCCATTTTGCTGGGCCTTAGTTAATATGATCAACATCTGGAGAAACTAGTAAGTTCACCCCTCAGCACTTGAACTAATCAAATAAAATAATAAAGCAGTGTGATTGGCTGTTCCCCCATATTCCAAGAATGGATATGGAATAAAGGGCCAATAAAGGGCCAAAAAATGTTTCAACTATACAAAAAGTAGGAAGAATTACGACTCCGGGACATCAAATTGCACCAGTGTATAACAAAGAAAACCTATATTAATCAACTATACCAAATAANATATTTATCCCTTCAACCAACCACGGTTACGTGGCCATTTTGCTGGGCCTTAGTTAATATGATCAACATCTGGAGAAACTAGTAAGTTCACCCCTCAGCACTTGAACTAATCAAATAAAATAATAAAGCAGTGTGATTGGCTGTTCCCCCATATTCCAAGAATGGATATGGAATAAAGGGCCAATAAAGGGCCAAAAAATGTTTCAACTATACAAAAAGTAGGAAGAATTACGACTCCGGGACATCAAATTGCACCAGTGTATAACAAAGAAAACCTATATTAATCAACTATACCAAATAAAGAAAAAATGTGAAACCCTGTTGACGCAGAACGGAAGTTCTAGGTTTACAAACGTAGACCTAAGCGAGAGAGAATTGTAATTCACAAGAAAATAATAGTCTCCAAAATTGAATAGTTTATTCAGAAACACAAGTGCCTTTAAATAGTCTCTGAAAACCCTAATTTAAGTAAAAAGAGTAAAATAGACATCCATTAAATCAAATAACTAAAAACCAAAAATAACGCTAAAACTTTGACAGCGTGGTAACACACCTTAAACTGCGAATCTGAGGCTGGAAACAACGTCAACCGGGGTAACTCGGGTTATGATGGTATGGGGCACTGAAAGACGTTTGTGAAAACATATTATAATAGAAAATTTGACACCGGTGCAAAAAATTATGCCCGTTTATTCGGATTAGCTCTTTTAGCCAATTTTCGGTTCAATTTTTCTTCAAACTTTAATGGCAATTGTCCTACATCACCTATAAAAAATTCGGTCCATGAAACTGTCTACCCTCTGGATGTCCAATCACTTAAAATTAACCAGAATTTAGAAGGAAAAGCCTACAAAAACCACTTGCCCCTTCTTTAACTATCGTTTTCAAGCAGTTGCAGAAACCCGAGTTGTCACTGTTTTTGCAGCCCATTGGCCATTCCACCAGCACGGCTCATGCAGCCAACATTGCCATTGATGTTGTCAGCCCTCTGATATCCATCACCCCTCCCCAAATACCACCTCGATATCCAAAACTCATACCTGGCATTAAAATAACCACCATAACCTCTGCCACCTCCATAGCTCCCGCATCCTCTCGCTCCCTCATTTCTGAATCCAGAACCTCTTCCAGATTGGAACCTCCCCCTAGTGTTACCTGCAGCTTTTGAACGAAAGATTTCCCGCACGCTGTTTAATCTCACAATTGTTAAAAATTCGAAGTACATAAATAAATACTGCTAGAACAAACCTAGCACTATCTTCACAGGCCGTCTCGCTAACTGTAGAGGAAAATAAAGCACACCCCTCTCATCTTAGGAGATAACAAGCATTTTATTATTTCCAGTTTCAAAATAGGAACCAACCTATTTATTTCCACAGTTTCCTTGAAACGGAATAAATGAGGAACATGCAAGCTTTTTTCAAGCTCAGTAGGCAAGCAAAAACAATATTAAACTACAGGAACCAACCTATTTATTTCCACAGTTTCCATAAAACATAATAAATGAGAACAACATACAAGCTAAGCAAAAACAATATTAAACTACACACATCATGCTAAGGTTATCTTTTTATATTATTCTGAGATTCAGATATAAGACATATAAGCATAGATTTCATACTTTAGTTCCAAACTAGTTAAACATCAATAAAGGCCACTTGCCTTGAGAATTGGTAGACTTGTTTACCTCAATGTCCTGACCACCTGAAACATCAATTGATATAGGGTAGTATATAACTGAAATGATCAAAATGTCGAACGGATCATGGAGATTAAGCTGAGTTAAATAATATAACACTGCAATAACAAACACGTTAAAAGCATCAGCCACCCAACCCACTTCTTTTTCAATAGAAGAAAAATGAAAAGGAACTGGAGTGAGGAAGGATCACGTGCAACTTTGTGCAACTTTAACTCTTTAGCAAGTGAACTTGTTCTTTTCCTGAAATCATTTACCCAGAACAAGTTCCACAATGAAAGTCATCCACCCAAAATAGAGTCGTCTTCTTTGCACCATTAGATATCATGCCAAACTCCATTAAAACATGCTGGTAATGACAGCTAAGTACTGTCGTACAAGGAAACAATGCCAGGAAGTATTTATATATATACAAGGATAAAAATAATGAATGAATTAGGCATAGAGTCCGTCAATAGTCCATGTTCGGATATGCTTATTAACATTTTATTTTGGTGTTTTCCTTTTTGCTTTTGAGTTCCTAGAATATTAGGATCATCATCTATGATCTGCGTATGATAAAAATTATGTGTTCACAACTTTATTCCCCTGCCACAATTTCATTTTGGCCAAGAAACCATGGCAACATAATGAAATAACAACAACAACAATAATAATAATAATAATATTAATTAATTAAAAAAACGAAGTTATCCTCGTATGCACTCAAGAATGTTTGTTACAGAACAAAATACCACATACCTCAATAGCATTTTGGGCAGCATTAGCTTCCTCAAATTCCACAAATCCAAAACAAAATGCCTGTTGCTGCAAAACAAATTTTAGGGGACAGATATTTAATATAAATTTGAGAATAGTGCCGAGACAATAAGCGTTCGTAATGCCATCTATCTCTCTATTAATATAGACAAAGTCGACTGACACATACTCCGTTACTTCTAACTTGAATGCCATCCTTCTTGATTGCCCCAAATTTCTTACACGCTTCCTCAAGTAAGGACTCGGTAGCAGTCATAGGTAAGCCCTTTATATATATCGAGTAACCATCAGCTGCTAGAAGTAAATAACATGACTTTTGAATTATTTCAAATCACAATTTATTAATTGATCATAAACAGGCAATAGATTCTTAGCCATATCCTCACCATCTTGATTATTCCCAATATCAATTGCATCAGAACTAGAAACAGATGCATCAGTTGGCGGTGGTAAAGGTGGGTTCACTGGCTCTGTGATCTTTGGGGAAGCTTTCTGAGGAGCATGTGGTGGCAGTGAGAAATTTGCTGTTCTTTCCTTGAGATGCATCACCTAAAGCATATTGCAATAGGTAATGTTGAACTACTGATGGATTGAAATAGATGCATGTAAATGAATGGTCAAATCTCGGTGCCAGTCAGTAATACAACTGACGGGGGTTACTTTTGCTAGGATCTAGCTAATGTTTTCCTTTCATTTTCTTCCAGATGTACGACAAAAATGTAATACAATTATGTAGAGATGAAGTTAGCAAAAAATAAAACAAGGCGATTAGATAAATGAAAAAATAAAGGTCGTTGACAGCTTATAGACACTTGTAGACACTTACAATAGAAGCACAAGACTTCTTTTGCACTACTTCGATTTGAGCACTAGATTCAACCAACATTTGAGAATCTTCCCATACTTCATCGACAACCTCGGCTACTGGAATTTCTTCTTCTGGAATTTCCTCTTCAACGATTGACGCTTCTACGATCTCATGCTAGGTGTGAACTTCTCCCCCATAAGCTTCATCAGTAGATGAACTGCTTTGCTGAGAAACATGAATCTCCTGAAGCGGAGCTGGACCTGCAAGTAGTAGTTTTTTATATCCAAACAACAATGTAAAATACAATGGAACAAAGCATTAAATTTTTGTTACTTGGCTCCGGTGTAATGGGCCTGAAAACATAACTGACCACAGCAAGGTTCACAGTGAAATTCTCCATATATCGGAAAATGTCATTCAGAACAAAGTAGCCGTTGTCCTGTGGTGCGAGAAAGAAAGTTTAGGAGAAATTCCCAACTGTATTGCCCTTCCCAGACAAATATCCAGTCACCAGGACATGAACTCCCCCATCAGAGGACTCATGTGCATCCACTGACTTGATCTTGGACCTTAAGTCCCCATAGTTCAGTGACAGAATCTTCTCATTGATTCCCTGTGTTCTCTTATCCAACAAAATCAAGAAACTTGTAACATCTCAAATTTCGAATTTAAATAAGATAACTCAACTGTCTGCTTCTTAATTGAATAAATCTTCTTAATGACAGTTAATAAATACAATTAATAAATACAATTGTCAATAGCAAATATCTCACAGTCTAGGATCTAACAAATTGAAAATTGGATATTACTAAACATCTTTAAAAAAAAAAAAAAATTAGAAAGAAAACTAATAATCAAAAAACTCGGCTGCCAAGTTATAAATTCTTGAGATGTTAGCACAAAACGTCTCCACTTTTCAATGTTATTGTGCTGAGGGGTAATTAGTACAAGATGTTCCCACCTTTCATTATGATTGTGGAAAACGTCCTTACATTTCATTTTTGACAATTTCACCTTTATTTTCACTTTTCATTATGCAAAATGTCATTTTCCTCCATTTTCTCAATTAAAAATTGTGAAATGACAAATATACCCTTATCTTTATATAAAACAAAAGGAAAAATGAAAAAATTAATTGCAATCATAGTCTCAATTTTTTTTAAAAGCTCAAATGAGTCCTAAATAAATTATTAAAAGAGTAATTAGCACATAATGTCCATACCTTACTCTGTTATTGCAAAAAACGTTTCTATCTTTTATTTTTTGGCATTTTCACATTTAATTACACATTTAATTGCTCAGATCATCATTTTTATCCATTTTCATCCAGTTTCTCAATAGAAAGCTATGAAATGCTTCTTAATTGAATAAATCTTCATAATGACAGGTAATAAATACAATTAATAAATACAATTGTCAATAGCAAATATCTCACATTCTAGGATCTAACAAATTGAAAATTGGATATTACTAAACATCTTTAAAAAAAAAAATTAGAAAGAAAACTAATAATCAAAAAACTCAGCTGCCAAATTATAAATTCTTGGGATGTTAGCACAAAACGTCTCCACTTTTCAATGTTATTGTGCTGAGGGGTAATTAGCACAAAACGTTCCCACCTTTCATTATTATTGTGGACAACGTCCTTACATTTCATTTTTGACAATTTCACCTTTATTTTCACTTTTCAATATGCAAAATATCATTTTCCTCCATTTTCTCAATTAAAAATTGTGAAATGACAAATATACCCTTCTCTTTATATAAAACAAAAGGAAA
>CAIGRK010088287.1:0-12869 GCA_903798315.1 Fraxinus greggii
GCTTAACTTGCTCAATTTGACTTTTTTCCATTTTACAAATTTCTTCCAAATTTTAAAATTTCCACGTTCCAAGTAGTATGACTTCTTCCCATCACCCAATTCGAACTCAACACTATACACCTCAATCTCCTCATAAGGTTTAATCATAAATTCAATTTTTGAGCAAACAATAAAGTTGCGGGATTGCATGCTAATTTCCTCTTCTTTGAATGCTACTAATTCCTTTTGATTTGTTATGATTAATTTCTCGATCTTTTCATGCTCATCTTCTTTAATTGAAACTTTCTTGAGTTCAACATCTGTATCAAAAAACTTTTGGTAAAGAAACAATGACATGTTCATGGAAAGTCTCCTCATCTTTTTGTAGTTGTTGGAAGGCGGGTGGACAAGATTCCCTTAATTGATGTACATTAATAACCGGTGGAAGAATTAATTTCACGGGTAAATCACCAACTTCAAACTTTTGTGAGAGAAATATTGCAATAGCCAATTCACCCCAGTACAATTTCATTAGGTTCACATTCCGCTGTCCTATAATGAAATCTCTTACAAGCATATCCCCTCTATCAATTTCTTAACTTGCCAATGTTGTTGCCTCATGATGAAATCACATACAAGCATTTTGTTGAAATCAACTATAGTCATCTTTTTATCCAAAAATGTAGAAAAAAAAACTAAAATAGAAAAAAATACAAGAATATATGTAGAATTGCGAATTAGTGCTAAAATAAGTCGAACCCATACTAAAGTAACAATCCCCGACAGTGACGCCAAAAGCTTGTCAAGAAATATTTGTTCGTTTTAAATACTGCAAGTGAACGATTCGTTAACTAGTAAAATGGATTTTTGAGTTTAAGTATCGTTCTCACTGATTCTGTACTAGTTCAAATTTGAATTAATTTAACCTTTACCGAAATAATTGAAATTCGTGATTTTCCCTATAAATTAAATAATCTACATGTAAATATAAGACCTAACTTAACTAAAATAAATGTAAAATTATAAATAAATGCAAGTTTTATAAAAATAAGATGATGTAAAGTGTATTGGATCCTGAATCCCCTTATATCAATCCATTTTAACTCGGAACTTATATATTTGACAATATAATTTAATTATGAAAATCAATATTCCCGATTTGTTTAACAATCTTTCTTGAGTATAATTAAACTTATTCTTACACGTGATCCGACTATATTTCTATGACGGATGCAAATATATAAAAATGCATTAAAAATTTATGAATATTTAAAGACCGCGTAAAGTATAGCGGTATAATATTTTTATTTCCTATCGGACTATACGACAATTGACACTATGCCTAGTTTATTTTCAATCTTTCGAAGGTAAAATAAAGCACAAAATTCATACAACTATTGCATATAATTGTAGAGAAAATTAAATTCATATCAATCATTCAATAATAAAAAACATGCTTTGAACGTCAAAAAGAAATAAAATCACGAATTAAAAGTTCATGATATAAGTTTCATCGTAATTGTATAATTAGAATATTTAGCTACCCATAATATCGGAATTAAACCAACAGCAGTTAAAAGATATCATCAAAAATTGACAGAACGCAATTAATTTCCGCAGAATTGTTGATGAATGAAATTTTTCTTTGCTACTGTGCGTAATTCCGTTTCACTCCGCCGGCAGCTTCCTGTTTAATCCGTCCAGCCGCCAATGTTATTGCTCCAATTTTTTGCGTAATTCCCATCCTTTTTAATTCCGACCAGCAGCTGCCTTCCTCTCGTTTTGATCAAAAGAATTCCCTCCACAGCAGCTGCCTTTTGCCGTGTATATATATATTCCACTCGGCCGAAATGTTGTGATGTCTCCTCCAAATTGTAATTGAATTTCAGCCCAAGTGTAAGTCATAATGAGGCCCATTTATACCCTATTTTCTCCAAGTCCTCAATTATTTCAAAATAAGGGAAGATTACATAACAAATACGTTAAGTTTCATCAATTTCAAATTTAAAATATCAAAGTTTAAAATTTCAAATCTGATACTTTTTCAAATTTTATTTATAAATTAATTAATTCAACATATATTTTATTAATTAAATATATTAATGTCACAATTCCATATAATTTGGTTACAAATTCCATATAATTGGTCACAAATTATTAATTGATCACAAATGTCATAAATTATTTTACGATTTCAATTCAAAAATTTTATAGGTCACAATTTGTTCATCAATCAAAAATTTATACGTAACAATTTATTCATTGGTTACAAATTTATCAAATTAATAAGTAAATCACAAATTTTATATGCCACAAATTATTTTACGGTCACAATTCAAAAATTTTATTTCACAATTTGTTCATCGATCACAAATAATAAACATTATATGTCACAATTTATTTATCGGTCACAAATCATAAGTATTATAAGTCACAACTTATTAGACAGTTACAAATTATCAAATTATCGGGCACATATTAACAATAGTTTAGGTCACATATTATTTCTTGGTCAAAATTTAAAGAATTTTAAGGTCACGTTTTAATATTTAGTCACAATGAATCAAATAATTGGTCAATATACCAAAATACCCCACCCTCAATCGAGATCCACCACTAATACTTAGTCACAAATCAACTAAATAATTGATCACAGACACTATTTCACCATCACCACTACTACAATAGCACCCCCACCACCACCATTTTTGCAACACCACCATCACCAAGTGCGCACCAACAACACCACCACACATACCATCAGTCACCACCGCCACCACCTCCAAAACAACACCACACACCACCACACAGCACTCACTACACATGCACACACCACCGTCACGACGACATCACACACAGCACCCACTACACACCCCCACCGACATAGCACAGCACCCAACCACCGCACACAACACCATGCCCAACCCAGATTTTCATTGCCCGTGGACCGCGCTCACTTCCAAAAGTACAAGCCATAGATACACTGCCAGAAGAAGAAGAAGCTACAATGGCGATCTGAGCCACTGAGCGCTGCTGTGCGCCATAGTTCGCGCGGCAGCGGCGCACGACAATCCGCTCCATAGCGGAGATCTGGCACTGCGCACGACGGTACTCAGTTCACCGCCAGATGCCGCTTTCGCCGGTGAAGAGAAAGAGAGAGTAAGAAGAGAGAAGACGTAGAGAAGAAAGAGTGAGAAGATAGTGAGAAGAAAGAATGAAGACGAAAATTTTAGGGTTTGCCGGTTTGAGATGAAATTGATTAGGGTTTGGGATGAAAATTGTATAGTTAACATTTAATATTTAAAAATGAAATATCTGATTTTTGAAAAGTGAAATCTTATATTTGAAATTTGAAAATTCCGGTTTTGTGTAATTTCTGTTGACCCTTGAAAATGAGCCAACAGATGCCGGCCCCACTCACATTAAATCGAATACGATTCCAGCACGTTTCTACCGGAATAACGGCGGTAGTAAAGAGGAAATGGACGCGGGAGGTACTTTGCGGTGGGAGACAAGAATGTTCAAGTTCCGGCGGATGGAACAAAAACAATCGCGCTAACAATGATCGTCGGGTTGAAATCAAATTAATCTATGTAATAACAAATGAGAATATATGGAAGGATAGATATGATGTGTATTGAAATTGTTACGTTGTATATGAGATTTAAAACTCATAAGTATACAAAAGAAGATAGAGAATAAGCCCAAGTATTTGTATATTTTCTCCAGAGTTCAAGTGTGCATTTTGACTATATATAATTGTCTCTATTCCAATCCTCGTCAGTTGCCAACCCCTTTTACGTTACAAAGGGAACCTATCTATACTTCCTTGGCCGACTTGGTAACCGTTGGATCAGAACTACGTGACATCATCCCTGTAATTAGGACGTCACATCTTTGTCTATTCATGCAATTAATAAATTGGTAAGGGGTCAGCCGCTCTACACAATAAGTAGACACACTGACAAACTTTATTATAAATGTTATACCACTCACTTCTAGAAGATCCTCAAATCTTTACAAGAAACATCATCAGCCTCGTGAGCTTCGGATGAGTTCGAGAGCTTCCAAGGGATCTTTGAGGTGGTACTCTAGGTGGAGAGTTTCAGTTCCTTTCTCTGTTTCCTTAGGCAGCTTCGTCTGAGTGAGAGTGCTTCGTCTTTTGAGGCAGTGCATCAGCATGGACCTTGATTTATACTGTAGGGACTTCGGTTTGGCTTGACTTCTTCATATTTTGTCTTCATGGATATTTGTTTGACTTTCTTATTGACTCCCTGCCTACGTGGCTTGCCACATGGCACTTTTACTTTGAGCCTCGGAGGCGAGGGTAACAATAGTCCCCCAAATCTAGGCATGATTATTTATGTAATGCATGAACTTAGATGTAAAATAAAAATTTTATTGGGGGGTGTATTTTACCACATTGCAACAATAGTCCCCAAATCTAGGCATGATTATTTATGTAATGCATGGACTTGGATGTAAAATATACCTGACTTGTGCAGACCCTTTACGGGTGTTGTCGGAATGGTGGTAACTAATCTTTAGTTCAATGCCTACCATATCGCCATGTTTCCAGGCGAACACATCAAAATTGTTTAGTAAGAAACTTTTCAGCTCCTCATTTGCTTCTATTAATAGATTTCTTCCAATCTACAAGTACTTGGAGAAATCCTGTGGGTCTACCGAGAAGCTCTCTGGCTCCTCCATAGGTGCTGTTTGAGGTTCGCAATCAATGATGCGAGGGTCCATCTCCTCCAAGTTAATTGCTTCTTTAGAAGCCCTCCCTTCTTCAGGGGTGGTCTGCCTTTCACAAATAGCCTCTTCTCCAGAGGTTCGTATGACTCCAAAAGTGTCCCTTTCTTCAGGGGCATCAGTCATCTCGATGTCTTCCCCTTGTTCAGGGGTACTCCCTTGTTCAGGGACGTCGTTTATGTCAAGGTCGGTGACAATGACGTTGACAGTCCTTGGTTCAGCTTTCCTTAGGGAGTTTGAGTCCTAGCGCTTCGCTGGTCACCTCAGATGGTGACTATGCCGTTTTCGGTTGGGAACTTTATGCATAAGTGGTGAATGGAGGTGACAGCCTATAATTCTTTCAAGGCTGGCCTCCTAAGTACTCCATGGTAAGCAGAACGATTATCAACCACCAGAAATTCCATAAAATGGTGAGCAGTCAAGCGTGCAATCCCCATCTCTATTACTAGAGTGATTTTACCCCTTGTAATGATGTTATCTCCGTAAAGCCATACAAATGTGAATTCATTGGGGTCAACTCATGGTCAACTTTCATCTTGTCAAAGGTAGTTCCAAAAATGATTTCGACTAAGCTCCCATTATCCATTAACATTCTTTTTAGGCCGTTGCGGGCCACGACATCCCTTACCACTAGGGCGTCACAGTGGGGATAATGCACACATATGGCATCGTCTTGAGTAAATGTGGTCGGTGGGATTGCTTTTTTAGTAGCAGATTGGTTAACTATGAAACTTGTCATAGAAGGATCTGTTGCTTCTCTAGCATAATTCCTTTGTACGTTTCTGGATTCCTCCTACATGTGGGCCTCCAATGATTATGTCGATTTCCCTGATGGGCAATTAGCAGTCATTTGTTGGGGGGTTTCGTCTTTGTCTTTGAACTTCTCTAGGTCTTTTCGTGTCGTTTTCTCTTCCCTTTGGGGGTCATTTCTATTGGGGCACATTGGCTCAATGTTCCCAGACTATTAGGTCTGCCTAGGAGAAGTATCTCTTTGGAAGCGCCTTCCTCTTCCTTGATTCAAGTTTTGGGAGTGTCTTGCGACGTCCCAACAGTTTTTCGTGTGATGGCCACTGGATTGATGGTAGGCACAATAACTAGGTGCTTCATCCCTATTTCTAGGTCCAGCGCCTTGTCCCCTACCTCTTCCCCTTTGCGGGTGCCTTCAGTAGAATTGAAGTGATGCATCTCAACATTATGATTTACTTCCTCATAGGCTAATATAGGTACTACATTGAGTGTTGCAACAGCTAGTTCTTGTCCATGATTTAGGGATGCCTGGTGGTCCATTAAATAGGAAGTAGGACCTCTCCTCCTTTGCATTTGAGGAGGGTGGAGTCCCTGGCTGGCCCTGTTCCTATGATCTCTCAATTCCTCATTGAGGATTTCTCGCCTTATCATTTCTAATAGGGCGTCATAGGTAGTGGGGTCCTTATTTTGCAGGGCTCTCCAAAAGAGAGAGTTCATGTCCAAGCGTCCTCTCAAGGTAGTTAAAGCTTCCCTATTTGTAACTTGCACATAGTAGGTCATTTCATCAGTAAAACGGGACAAGAACAGCGTCGGCCCTGTTGTTATCGCATGTCTTGCAATCGTTGAATGAGCCTTTCGCCCTCTTTGCTAGTAGCAAAGAGCTTTAAGAACGTCCTTTTGATCCGGCTAGATCCGGATGCTATCTTTTGGTAACCTTTTATACTAGATTTCAGCTCCTCCACTTAAGGATAAGTGAAAGGCTTTGCACTTCATAGCTGGGGTATCCCCTTTAAAATGTGAGTTTTGAAGCTGTTGATGTACTTCGGTGGGTCACCTCTCCCATCATATTTAGGAATTTTAGGGATTGTGAAGTGGTTCAGCATTGTGGCATTTCTAATGGCTTGTGAGAATGACAAATGGTCATCGTCGTCATCAAGGTCGTAGGGCCTCTAGGGTTCATCAGAGTCCTCATTCTCCCCTTGGTGGGTTTGGAGAGGTGATTGGGAGGGTCCTGTTTCACTCATAGCCCAGTCCATTCTTTCATGTCTATTTCTAGGGATAGGGATCTGAGGCTCTTCATGGTAGGTAGGTTCCTACCTTTCATATCAGGGAAGCTCCTATTGCCTATTTCTAGGCACAGGAGGAGGAGGATGTGCCTACCTATTTCTAGGCGTAAGGGGTGAATGAATCTGCCTGTTTCTAGGCAACCTCGGGCTTATCCTGTCGAAGACACTTATTGACCTCTGAGGTCGATCTTCTGGCTCATAGTTCGGAGGAAATTTGTATGGAGCTTCATTTGGTCATTCCGAGGCATAATAGGTTGATGAATCGACCTTAACCTCCCTTTCCTGGAGAGCTCCCATCCTAGTGGGATGGTATCCAGCCATTTGGCTATGGACTTCCTCTTCTTAGCGATAGTATTCCTGATGGTCACGGAAGGCGATTTTAGGGGGTGCAAATGGAGGAACAGGGTTCCCTTCTCGGCTCTGCATGCTCATCAAAATTTCGTACATGGCCATATTTTGCTGGGTTATACTTCTCATGTTGGCAGTCATTGTGAGTCTAGCTGTAACCTTGCCTCCGCTTCTGGACCTACCTCGCCTATTTTGTAGAGGTCGTTGGCGAGCTGATGGGGTAGCTCGTGAGGGTTCCCATTCTTCAGGGTGTTCCCTCGTCCTTCGAGGTGCGCTTTCATCACTACTTGAACTCATTTTTCACAAACACTTTTCTCAACATATTCTCCTTTCTTCAAGGATCAAATAAATATTGGATTTTTGGTTCTCCGACGGTTCTTTCTTCAAGAACTTTCCTTTTTCAAGGATTGGAACTTTCTTGCCAAAATACTTTTAACTGTTCTTGCCCTTTCATGGTTAAATGTAGGATTCCCACAGACGACGCCAATCTGTTGACCCCTGAAATGAGCTAACAGATGTCGGACCCACTCACATCAAATCAAGTACGATTAGGAATAACGACGGTAGCAAAGAAAAAATGGACGCGGGACGTACTTTGCGACGGGAGACAAGAATGTTCAACCTCCAACGGATGGAACAAAAGCAATCGCGCTAACAACGATCGCCGGATTGAAATCTAATTAATCTATGTAATAACAAACGAGAATATATGGAAGGATAGATATGATGTGTATTGAAATTGCTACATTGTGCATGAGATTTACAGCTCATAAGCATACAAAGAAGATAGAAAATAAGCCCAAGTATTTGTTTATTTTCTCCAGAGTTCAAGTGTGCATTTTGAAGATATATAATTGTCTTTATTCCAATCAACAATCCAACCTTGTCAGTTGCCAACCCCTTTTACGTTACAAATGGAATCTATGTATACTATCTTGGCCGACGTGATGATCGTTGGATCAGAACTACATGACCTCATCCCTCTAATTGAGACGTCACATCTTTGTCTATTCATGCAATTAATACATTGATAAGGGTTAGCCGCTCTAGACAAAAAGCTAACATACTGACAATCTTTATTATAAATGTTATAGCAATCACTTCTAGAAGATCCTCAAATCTATTACAAGAAATAGCGTCGGCCTCTTGAGTTTCGGACGAGTTCGAGTGCTTCGGAGGGATCTTTGAAGTGGTCCTCTAGGTGGAGAGCTTCAGGTCCTTTCTTTGTTTCCTTAGGTAGCTTCATCTGAGTGAGAGTGCTTCGTCCCTTGAGACAGTGCATCAGCATGAACCTCGGTTTATACTGCAGGGACTTCGGTTTGGCTTGACTTCTTTATATTTTGGCTTCATGGGTCTTTGTCTGACTTTCTTATTGACTCCCCACGTAGAACTTTTACTTTGAGCCTCGGAGACGAGATGTAACAATTTCCACTTAAAATAATTCAAATCAATCTTGAGCCCAATCAATTGTGCAACAATATCTTTTTTAATTTAGTTCAAGTCCTTCATTTTCCAAAGTCAGGAATATTATCCCCAAACTTTCATTGTGGCCTATTGATCATTCTTTCTTTTCCAATTACTTCAAAAAAGGTCCAACACTAAAACAAACAAAAATTAACCCCATTTAAGTAAAATTCAATATTTCAACGACATAAAAACTTAGGCCTTGTTTATTTCTGATTAAAATCAGATTTTAATGTAAGTCAAAGTCAAATAATCAATATTAACCATATCTTTTATGAGTCTCATAACTTTTTAACCACACATTTCAAAAACTTCTACCACTATCTACTAAAAATCTAATTTTAATCCCCACCAAACACCCACTTAGTAATATGGCCCGAATAAGCGCACAAAATACACTTATCAATTCCACATAGATAACTATCTGAGTATCAATGATTACTCTCTAACGTTTGGTTGTGAAATTGGTCTTTCGACTTGAGATCATTATAGTGCCTTATATAAAGACGTCATACTCTGATGATGTTGGATGTTGCTCTACCAATGGTCGCCAATACGGCATCATTCGAATATGTCAAAAATCATATGAAGATTGTGAATGATCAATAGATGATTCGTCACTTTTAAATAGTAAGAGATTATGATCTACATTTCATTCAATTAAGTTGATAACGAAATCTATGGACCCTAAATTAAATTTTATTGTTTTAAGAATTTTATCCTAAACTAAAATGTTAATTTAATTGCAATTGGAGTTGAATTCCAATTTGATATTTAATTAGAATTTGTTAAAACTTCCCATTTGGCAAAAGAACAAAGCTGCCTCTTTAAGGAACCAGATGGGAAAAAATTAAAAACCTCCTTTGCCCCTACCCGAACACTAGTGAACAATATAGAGAAGTGACTTCGGGTCCAAGTCATCGGTTTCCTTGCCACAATAGGAGCAGATTCCGTCTGAGCAGCAGGAGGTTCGATAACTTCAGCCCTTTCTACCTCCTTCTCTACTTGGGATATAATACTAGAAAGGGAGGCAATAGAGACGAAATTTTAGCGACAAACAACTTATGTTGTTATTAGTGACAGATTAACAATAAAATTACAATGAATTATTATTTTATCATTATTTAAAAATATATATTAAATTACAGACATAATTAGTGACGAAAGTGTTCCTTTGTTAACATTTCGTTGCTAGTTCATTGGTAAGAAATAAAAAAAAAATATAAATAATAAAGTAAAAAAATTACAAAAGGATTTTTCCAACGATGGTTCCGTTGGATTCTATATAAAATAATAAAATAATTATCAATCGAAAAAAGTTTGTTGGTAAACTTTTTAAATTAAACTGAAAAATTGTTAAATAGTTACCTAAAGAAAATAATCCATCAGAGTTTTTTTTTGAAATATATTAAATATCTATTAAACATTTTTCTACGAAAAAGTCTGTAGGTAATTTCAAAGTAACTATTAAGCATAAAAAAATTTGACAATAATGACAAGAAAATTGTGAAAAAAACATTAGAGAAATGGTAAAATAATGTTTAAATGTTCTGAAAAATGGGCATGTGTTGAGAGATACATTTTGTGGTTCACAATAAAACTTTATATTGGAAAACTGAATATAAATATTATTTTTATGGTTTAATAAATTTATGAGAATTACGAGCGCTATTTGGGAATGAATATTAATTTTTGTAAATTTATGAGCAATATTGTTATTCCCCATCTAGCAGATCTATTTCAACCACGTAGGAAACATATGAAGCGGAGGTGTAGATTTAGGAGGAGCAGAATCGACCTGAGGGGAATAAGGAGTGTAGGTAGTTGTTAAAATATGGCAGCAAGCGTGAAGATGGAGAGCTCACTGCCAGCAAAACCTCCAGCAAAGCAAACGATGGCCAGCAGTGTTGATGCAATCAGCAATGCCAGCTATGCATCGATTTCTAGAAGAATCAGCTGAGGAAATTCTGCTCCAATTCTATTATGAGTGGAAGAAATTTGTTTTTGTTGAAATCAATTTGTACAGCTAATGTATAGTTTGTTAAGAATATTCTTTTTCCACTATATAAGGACACTACTTGTATGATTATATCAATCAATTAATGGAAAGGAATACATAGTGATTACTTTTTTATCTTGCTAATCCGATTATCTCTCTGAATTGGTATCATTTTTTATATGGTATCAGAGCACCATGGCTCAAGAATATTCTACAAATCAAAATTAAAGCTTACCTCCAAACGTATAACCAGAAAAATCTACCAACAATCAAAACATATAACCAAATCTGAACTCCATTGATCCATCCCAACCAAGCAGTCCATACTTTATTGGCAGCAGTGATAATTCTGGAGCTCTGCTGGTTACTCAAATGCTAGACTCCACCTACTATCATTCTTGGGCAAGATCAATGAGGAGAGCCCTTAGAATAAAAAATAAGCTTGGTTTCATAGATGGGACCATTTCTGAACCTGTTGATCCAAACAATCATTTGATGGATCACTGGCTGCGATGCAATGACATTGTTATTACATGGTTGCTGAATACCATGTCAATAGATATCAAATCGAGTACATTATATGCTGAGACGGCTCACGAGTTGTGGCTAGAACTTGAGCAGCAATTGGCACAACAAAATGCCCCCAGGATTTATGAGATAGAACAAAACATTGTGAATTTGCAACAAAACCAAGATTCTGTGAGTGTGTATTTTTCGAAACTTAAGACCCTTCTTGATGAGATGCTGAACTATGAATATATCCCAAATTGTACCCCGTGGAGGATTGAAACCAGTGGTGAATAACCAAGACAGGGATTGGGTGATGAAGTTTCTCATGAGACTTAATAACTCATACAAGAGTCTTAAGGCTCAAATACTTTTGATCAAACCTTTTCCTAGCCTTAGTGAAGTATATTCCACTGTCCAACAAGAAGAAAAGAGAAGGAAAATCTCTGAAGATGTTCCTGTCAATGATGTCTGGCCCTCATCGCAAAGGCTGCTTCCAGGGATGCAGGAAGACGGAATACGACACCTCAGAAAAAGTACTACTGCACCTTTTGCAAGATACCTGGTCATTCTCTTGAGAGATGGCATGAAATTATTGTAATAAGCCTGGTCATACTGCTGAAAAATGTTTCAAACTACATGGTTATCCACCAGGACACAAGTTATACGGAAGGACTAGAGCTACTACACCTTCTGCCAATCAAGCAACTTCCCTTAGACAACCAGCTCAAGAGCAGTTCAGTAACAATTCCCAAATGTCTTTAACTTAAGAGCAGTAATCTCAGTTGATGGTTTTAATCAAACTACAGAAAAACCTGCTTTACACATCTTCAACCAATCAAGTGAAAGCTTGTACATCTTCCTATGCAAACGATCTCGACATCCCAAAGATCTCTAGTATTTCTCTTTGTTTTTCTGTGTGCAACACAAAGATAAAAGGCCCTACCAACACTGCGTAGATTATAGACACTGGGGCAACAGATCACATGATTTGTTCCCTAACTTTCTTCACCACCATATAAGCAAAAATTGATCATTTTGTTGCTCTTCCAAATGGAGACTTTGTTAGAATCACTCATATTGGAACTATGAAAATCACTGATAAACTGATTCTACGTGACGTTTTATGTTTACCCTCCTTTGCTTTAATATGATATCTGCTAGAAAATTGTCACAAACCTCACATTGCTATCTTATTTTCTTCCCTCAAACTTGTTTTATGCAGGACCTTTCCACTTGGAGAACGACTGGAATAGGTGAAGTAAGAGATGGCTTATTTCATATTATGCAGAATAAAGTATCACTACAGCATTTGATGATAACATACCTCCCTTGGCCAACAAATCTACCAAGCTAGCCTCTGTCATCAGAAACCAAGAAGATGTTAACATTTGGAACTACATATTAGGACACCCTTCAGACTCTAGATTAGATCTTTTAAACCTTGATCATAGACCTAAGAAAGCTAATGTCAAATCACCTTGCCCTATCTGCCCTCAGCAAAATTGCATAAGCAACCTTTCCCCATTAGTCAGCATAGGTCACAAAAATGCTTTGAATTAATCCACTGTGACCTATGGGGACCCTGTAATGAGGTAGCTTATAATGGGTCCAGATATTACCAGTTTCTAATGAGAGGTCTCTACTTTTTGTTTTGCAGACTTCCATTCCTGATTTGAAGCCCCACCCTAATCACTACAAGTATACATTCCAGGGAGGTGGAGTAACATTGCCAGTTATCATTTCCAATGGACTTGGTCCACCGCAAGGAAGATCGAAACCGC
>CAIGRK010088289.1:0-22089 GCA_903798315.1 Fraxinus greggii
ATCTTTATACTACTTTTGTTGGAGGAAGTCGAAATAAAGAACTTGCAAAAGCTTCAAGGTGTTGAAATCTTCAAGGCTCTTTTATGAGTTTTATAGTCCACTGTAATTTGAATTTTGTTCCCATCTATATACACACACACACACACACACACATTTTTGATTCTTGTTCATGTCTTGTAACTGCTGTGTCTTAACATATTATTGTGGTTACAGAGATGAATTGAAGCAGATAGTGACTTCTGATCTCAGACAGTTGTTAGGTGCAGAGGGAGAACCTGCTTATCTGAAGTATATAAATATGCTTAACCAATTCATTTATTGGGCTTTACTCTGATATGAGTATTTACCTTAAAGGGTTACGTGCTTAATTGCAGTCACTTCTACTGGAGTAAAGCATTTCCTCTGTATGGGAAAAACTATGATTCAGTCATCGAAGCTATTGACAAGATGGAACGAGATCTTCCAGGATTTTTCTATGCAGGTAACTTTTCTTGTCTCATTTAGGTTTCCAATCCTTTTCACCTGCTATCTTGACAGAGCTTCTTGCTTTGTTAGTAACAAATTTTTGTTGTTCCTTTGCACTTTGCACTTGCAAGCAAAGGGAATAATGATTCTTTCCAGAAAAATGTAAAATTTTATTCTACATTTTGCTAAAGTCATACAAAATGCAATCCCTTTTAACTGCCATCATTATATATTTCCATTTTGTGACTTGTGTTGTTGGGTGGAGCTTAAAAGGATAGGCAAACATCATTCGACCTGCATAAAGATAGAATGACTGTTAGAAAAATAAAGTGTGAACTGAGAAAAACTTAATCTTTGTATCATCGTTTCAATGAGGAAGTTATTTGTGGTGCGGGTTTTGAACCATTAGAAAAATTCTGAATGCACAGGGATTATAATGCAGATACGCCCTTGACTTCACCTGTTAATGCTGGATACTTGTGTTTTCTCATTAATTAGATGTGAGCTATATATAAATGACAGGTAATCACAAGGGTGGATTATCAGTTGGTAAAGCAATAGCGTCTGGGTGCCAGGCAGCTGATCTAGTAATTTCTTATCTGGACTCAGCTTCAGATGATAAGGAAAGCTTTAATTGAAGACAATAAAGTCAGATAAAAAGGTATTATTCCTTGCTAATTATAATGCCATTTTGATTTCTTACTTTCATTTTCATCTCCTTAATTTTTTATTGAGACTGCTTCTTCCCTGTATTCCAAACAACTATCGGTTTCGCCTTGTTAGTTTTGAACACTAAGTTGTTTTGTTTCTAATCTTAGCAGCTGATTGCATCTCAATTCAGCATGCTGTTTGCGGGGTCGTGAGAGTGATGACCAGAACATGAGCACACGCAAGTGGACTGGTGGCCAAATGATAGGCTGTTTGTTAACCTTGGAAATATCATAGCGTTAGTACACTGATTCATTCCTTCATCACCTCTATCAAGCTTGTCCGTTTATTCCGGGCATCCATTTGACTTTTTGTTGACAATAGGAACCTATACCGTTTTCTCTTGCACTTTGTCGTCTGATTTTTTGTTTTTCCAATTTACGGATATGACAGAATCGTGTGCTTGTCTTATATATTCAGAGGGAATCCTTTTGTTTGTCCCATGAAGAAAAGGAACACTTGATTTTCTTGCAGAATCTATTGGATTTCAATGTTGCATATTGAAGTTGATGCATGTATAATTATGACTGGCATTATTAGCCGCATGCATTTGTTACCAATAGCTTGAAAAAATCTCCAGCCAAATAGCTTTACCTTTTTATGTTTGTGTGTTTTCGACTCTGCATTATACACCAGAATCATTTTACAGTTTTCCATAAAGCTTAACATGGTATTTAGTGTTCTGAAATGAAAAAAGATGGCAATGTACCTGAGCCGTTGATTATGGTATTGGAGTTTGTGGATAATAAAGAATATAATTTTTTAAAGTGATTAGCACTTTTGAAGGAATGGAAAATATAAAAAGAAAATATCTGTCTCTAGCATGAAGTTGAAGAATTATCAGCTTTTTATACCAATATAAATTGACATGCTAGTTTTTAATAAAATACGGCCTAAGAACTTGTAATGTTAGTAGTGAAGTAGTCGTGATTAGGGGGTGGGCATGAGTTGGTTTGGGTTGGTTTTTGTTTCAACCCAAATTCAACTAAACATGATCGATTTGATTATAATTTAATCCAATCTAACCCGTGTCAAGGTTGAAATCCAACTCAATCCAGTCAAGTATCGGTCGGGTTGGGTCGGGTTGGTCGGTTTTAACTTGTCAAAAAAGATTAGAGTAGGCGGATCAAGTTGGACGGATTTACAATTGACCCATGACTGTATAATAGTAGGTCTCTATTGTTGCAATGACAAAAAATATGAATTATTTTGGCACTTCGTGTCCGAAAATATTACATATTAAATTATGTGAAGCCAAGAAATTTTTTGGCAATTAAAATAATTTTGTGTTGAATGTGTATTTGCTTGTACTATTTTTCGTAAAATGTATCTATCCAAGTCTTATAGTCTTATAATATTATTCTAAGAGTTTCAACATCACAACACTTGTAAAATTCATATATATAGTCGGGTTGTGTTGGGCGAGATTATTCGGTTTTCACGAGTTAACCCGTAATCCGACCCAACTCAACTCACCTACACAATCAATCCATCCAATCCATGTAAAAACAACAAAAAATCGATTCAAACCGTCGGATTGGTTCGATTTGAACGATTTGGACTGGTTCACTTGAGTTTTGCCACCCCTAGTCGTGATTAAAAATAAAGGTCAATTAGCTGTTCTTGTCTCTTGTTTTGGACTTGGCTAAATCTGAAATGATTATTTAGAAGCCTTTTTTGTACTTCAATTATAGATGATAGACGACAAGCATTAGGCATTTTTTTAATCTCTTATTCCAATAAAAAGTAAGCCATTGAGTGAATTGACTCGACCGAATTTGTTTTGGATTTTGATTCTGTGGGCTAACTAAAGTTCTTGATTGATGGTCTGTGACAGTGTGTAGGTTTAAGAAATCGACTAATTGCTCCGAGCCACGTGAAAAGATTAGTGGGTCCTTCAATAATTAGAACCAATCATGAGTATATTATAATTTACAACAAGGTGAACACTATCATCTTCTTTGATTTCCTCTACATCTGTTCACGTCATTGCCCAAATTGTGGGATATAAGAAAGGTCAATCATAATTTAAAGCNCATTGAGTGAATTGACTCGACCGAATTTGTTTTGGATTTTGATTCTGTGGGCTAACTAAAGTTCTTGATTGATGGTCTGTGACAGTGTGTAGGTTTAAGAAATCGACTAATTGCTCCGAGCCACGTGAAAAGATTAGTGGGTCCTTCAATAATTAGAACCAATCATGAGTATATTATAATTTACAACAAGGTGAACACTATCATCTTCTTTGATTTCCTCTACATCTGTTCACGTCATTGCCCAAATTGTGGGATATAAGAAAGGTCAATCATAATTTAAAGCAAAATATACATTTAACATTTTCTAAAATTTATAGTAGTACTCGATAATCATATGATAAGATGACAAATCTAATTTTAAAAATTTCAGTTCATGTGCTCTAAAACATCCTTCATTGCCTCGTACTCCCTTCGAGTCCAAAAATTCACAAAGGACACGTCGAAGATTAAGTTTTAACTTTTAATCCAGAATTCCATTTAACATAAATAAAATCAGTTTAATTTGAGGTCTTACTTGACAAGCACAACAGGTCAACAGGACAAGTTTGAAAGGGTGGCAAAGCATAAACATTTCGTGTCTCGTGCAGCGTGGAACAAGCTGTGCTGTGGAGGCCACAACTGTGTAGGTGGGCCCTCTCACTTAAGTTTCCAACCTCAGTTAGCCTAGTTTTCTGTAAAGATTTCATAGGGTCTGGCTCTAGAGTATCTCCCGTCGTGGAACTATGGATGTGATTTAAATAGTTGCGGGTAAAATTTGAATTTAAATTCAACGAAATATAAATGAGAATGTAAAAATTTTTTTATAAATATTAATTTACCCTCAAATTTTACACTATCATTAAAGATAGTTTTATAAATAGCTTATTTATTATATAGCCCGTTAATAGGTAATTAACAAGTTTTTTTTTTTATTTTTGCTAATTCCACAAAGCTTCCATTCACCCAAGAAAGCAAGTCTAACAATTTACAAAAATCGAACGTTGGTTTTAAAAGCTAGGAGTGAGATATGCTAATGGCACCAAGAAAGCTTCTAGTGGAACCGTGAAATGGGTGTGGATTGAAAGAACTGTTCACTTTAAATTATCACATCCTATTTATGCATGCATTACTTATACACTAGAACTTTGTTAGAATGCAAAGTCGTCTAATCAGGATTGGTCTGACGATCATGTCAAATACTAAAATATAGAATGTAGAAAATAAATGGACATAATTTTTTGCTGAAATTTATGAATTTGTATCTTTGTCAAGTCTAAGGTATTTATATGAATTTGGACTTGCGTATTTTTGACCATTCTAGCCATTATTGTAGGATAGTCGATTTGGTTATAGTCACATCTTTGATTCTGTACATTTTGTAGTTGTTATTACGTACTTTGAGGTGGTCATGTTACATATTTTATTCGAAATGTCAATTGTATCCTCGACTTTTTCATTAGGGAATATATATAACAAAATATAATAGTGTTAGTAGGTTTTTGTCCCCTTTAGAAAAGATCCTCTAGGGGCCTTATCTTCCCTATTGGCAACTGACGAGGAATGAATATTGAGATTGTTTCAAGGCATGATGTCCGTATTTTGTTACATAGGCTCTGGAAAGGGTTATTCAATTTAGTTGGCAGTCCGAACCTAATATTTAGGTTAGGCATTAGACTTTGGCCTTGTCCTGCACCATTTGCTCATCACGTGATGCTTTTGTCTTTGCGAGGCATCCACGTCATGAGAAGAGGTAACAACTGGTTTGCCAATAACGTGGTGTCTATGTAGGTAGTAGAAGTGGCAAGATGGTGAAAGCATTGTACATAAAGGATTATACTTGTTGTACATACGCACCTCCTCCAATAGGGACACCATATATCCATTATGGACACCATTATGTGCCTTTTATGTACTTGTAGCATAACCCATAAATAAAAGTTAAGAGATCAGCCTCATACCAAGAAACGTGCGTGAAAAAAGATAACAAAATTGTCCTAACTGTAAATAATTGGACACTAGCCCGTCCCTTCCATTCGTACTGGCCTCTCTCTCTCTCCAGGTACACTTAATCACATCTAGTCAGAAAGGAACTTCACATGTTGGATGGGGTGATTTCTTGTCTTTGTGATAAGAACCGACCACATTAATGCTAGCCGGACAAACGGCTACAGCAATTCCACATCATAATCGACATTTTCTTCTATCTTTCTTCTTCTTCTTGAATGCATGCTACAGTAAATGCTTTGCCAGTGTCATTTCTATTTTTTTTTTCCCTTCAATCATCAGCCTACCTCCACTATTTAGCTAACTTCTTCTTAATCTTATAAAAAATTTCACCTCACAGCATTATTTTATACCTCATCTATCCCAAGCATTTGTCTCTCTTATCCAAGCAGCTAATATATCTGGATCTCGTCTCGTAGGTCCTTTTTGTCTGTTTCTCCTAAAAAACCCAACATTCTTCTGGTGAGTAGCTTAAGGTTGTTTCTCTGGCTTCTTTAATTGTTTTTTGACCAGTTGAATGCTGGCATTCAGTGATTTACTTGAACAAAAGTCACTTGCATTAAATTCCCCATTTGAATTTTCTTTGATTTCTGGAATTTTGGCTCGTATTTAGACATTTAATGCTGTTTGAACGGTATTTGTGCACTAATAGTAGTAATGAGGCAAGTGCTTTAATTGAGCTTCACCAACTTAAATAGTCTTTCAGAAATTTGCGGATTAGCTGTTTCTGATTGATGGGTCTGTCTTTGTTTCTCAGTAGCCCATAGAAGCTGCAACCTTTCTAGGGTTTTGTTCACAAACTTTTGAAATTGATTGTCTCTAATTGGGATTTGCAGATGAGTTGTTCAAATGTAGTTGTTATGGTTGTTCTTTCATGGATTTTCTTTGCTTCAAGTACTCATCAGTTAAGAAGCTATGAAACACAAATTCTTCTTCAGCTGAGGAAGCACTTGGAGCACCCAATGCAATTGGCTAATTGGGAAAATTACAATGGTGATATCTGTAATTTGTCCTCCCCTCCACAAATTAGCATCAAATGCGATAACAACTCTGTTATCGAGCTCAGGATTATGGGAGATAAGCCTGTCAACGTCAGTGAATTCACTGGATTCGCAATTCCCAATCAAACCTTATCTGGAAGTTTTTCTATTGATTCTTTTGTTACCACATTGACAAGGTTAACTAGCTTAAGGGTTCTCAGCTTAGTCTCTCTGGGAATTTGGGGACCACTTCCTGACAAAATTCATCGGTTATATTCCCTTGAAGCTTTAGATATGAGTTCGAATTTTATATTTGGTTCTGTTCCATCACAGATGTCTAGATTGGTGAAGCTTCAGACTTTTACATTGGATGGGAATTTTTTCAATGATACAATCCCCGAATGGCTCAATTCTCTAACAAATCTCACCGTTTTAAGCTTAAAGAACAACAGGTTCAAGGGTCAGATTCCTTCTACAGTTTCCAGAATAACAACACTGACTGAAGTTGTTTTGTCCCACAATTTGCTTTCTGGGAAATTGCCTGATTTGAGTGACTTGTCTAATTTACAACTGTTGGATTTGAGAGAGAACCATTTAGATTCCCAACTGCCTCCTCTGCCAAAAGGACTGACTAATATTTTTCTCAGCAATAATTCATTTTCTGGTAGTATCCCGGTCCAACTTGGCAAATTGAATGAACTTCAGCGTCTTGATTTATCAAACAATCATCTGAATGGGATGACTCCTACGGAGTTGTTCTCTTTGCCCAATATTAGTTACTTGAATTTATCATCCAACATGCTTAGTGGTTCACTTCCACAGCATCTCAAGTGTGGGGACGCTCTCAGTCTAGTCGATATTTCTGATAACAGATTGATTGGTGCGCTTCCAACTTGCCTGGACATTGATTCAGATAAGAGAGTTGTGAAGACTAGTGGGAATTGCTTGTCGTTTGATACCGGAAGTCAGCATCCTGAGTCATATTGCAATGACACTGGAAAAGATAAAGGGCTATCTTCTGGAAAGAAAATAGCCATATTTACCGCTGTCATTGGGGGAATTGTTGTTATTGTTGTACTCCTCTTGGTTGCTGGGCTTCTCTTTTTCTGTAAAAGACATCACACAGAGAGGACAGTGGTTCAGCATGTTACACCAAAGATTGTGCAAGATGATGCACCGCTAGGGATTTCTGCTGAACTCGTTGCAAATGCCAGTAAGTTCTGTTAAAATTCAGTTTAGATTTCCGTATATTTTAGCATTTCCTTGAGAAGGAGAATCTAATCATAGATTCTCTCAAGGAAATAGTTTTTGCTTAAAATTCGTTTACCCATTTTTTTCTTTTCTTTAGGGATCATTACTCAAGCTGCAAAACTCGGTACACAAAGTGCTCCAGCATATAGGGTGTTTTCCATTGAAGAACTGGGAGAAGCCACTGACAATTTTGATAAGTTAGCTTTCCTGGGTGAGAGCTCTATAGGAAAGGTACTCCTAGAAATGCTATTTTACTTTCTGAACCACCCTTTCTTATTGATGAGTATTTGAAAAATATATTATTGACTGATTCACTCAGTCTCCATAGCATGGTATTCGTGTTTTAATGTTTATTGAATGAGAAGCATTTAATTCTAGTTTTCCTGTACAGAGAGTTATGAGAGGCCTGCAAAGATAATCCATGTAGAAATGAATGGAAGTTATTGTCGAAGGATATGCATAAAAAATGAAATTGGCCCATGGGAATGATGTCTTGGTGAAAGTTATAATGTTATATAACATCAAGAATCAATGGTAGACTATATAGTGATACATCATATAGTTAGGGCAAATTTATCAATGCATTTTGAGGAATTTTCTCAAAATAAAATGCTTATCTGTGGTGATTGTATGCATCGGGTGACATTTGACATCCAAAACCATGAACTGAAGTCTTACCATTATAGAAATTTCTGGCAATGTGGCTATTGCTGCCCGAATCAGATACACAACTCTCATATAAAACACAGCGTTCACATCAGAGGTTTAACAATTTCACCTTTTAATTTATTTTAACTCCATGTGACTAATATTAAATAATGAACAACCTTACTTAACATTTTGTTCTCATTATTTTCAGATTTATAAAGGAAGATTAGATAATGGCACCTATGTTGCTATACGATCTTTGGCTTTATGTAGAAAATATTCTATTCAGAACCTCAAACAACACTTGGATTTGCTCTCAAAGCTTCGGCACCCCCATCTTGTAGGCCTTCTAGGTCATTGCATTGATGGTGGAAGGCAGGACGATTTATCTGTCCATAGATTGCTCCTCGTGTACGAATTTGTTCCTAATGGAAACTTCTGTGCCTACCTTTCAGGTAGTAGAACTACTGCATCGGGTTATTCTTAATGTATAACTAGAACTTGAAGTCACTGAGTCCAACTTTAAGTCTATATCATTTTTAAGAACCTTCTACCTTCATATTTGATCATTTGAAAATCGTTTAAGTTGTCTTGCCCATTTTCTGTGAATGCATATTCCGTATATTGGACTTCATTGAGCTTGAATTCAATTATATGCATCTGCAGATGCTAGTCCCGAGAAAGTTCTGAAGTGGTCGGATAGATTAGGTGTGCTGATCGGTGTTGCCAAGGCTGTGCATTTTCTACATACTGGGGTGATTCCCCCGTGTTACAATAACTTCCTGAAGACGAATAATATACTGCTGGATGAGCATCGGATTGCAAAGCTTAGTGACTACGGGATGTCCATAATCACGGATGAAACTGAAAAGGCTGAAGTATGTTTCCTTGATATTTAGACCATATTAGTGGTTGCAAGGGCTATGCCTAACATGTATAATATCTTTTTTGTAGGCTAAGGTGGATGGCTCAAGATCATGGTAAGGAAATTTCCACTTGAAATAATATTCTCAGTGGAGGCTCTAAATGGTTTATTGATTTATTTTTTTTATTATTATTTTTTTTTTGGGTTTTGGGAAAATGCTAATATTTGAGATTATTGAATTCTGTCGCTGACAATTCATGCTAAAGCCTGCAAATTATTAAAGGAAGTTTTTTCCTAGGTTCTTGATCCACAAAATGAAGTTCATGTGTTGTTTATCTCATCTGTGCTTTACCCATTCCCTACTTTTTTAAATTTAACAACAGTTCGGTGATATAAAAAAGTATCCATCATCCATATTTTCATTCTTCTCTGTCTCTATAGTAGTGTGTCTTGTTACCCAACTTCTATTTTTTGTGCTTTATGCTAGTTCTACTTTCAAGATTTGTAGTGCAGTTGGGGATGTATGTTTGGAAACCAAGATTGTAACTCTACTTTTATTGTTAATATATAAAACTGTTATTACAGGCATTCTACAAAGTTAGAGGATGATGTTTACAATTTTGGATTTATATTGCTCGAGTCACTTGTGGGTCCTATTGCAAGTGGAAAAGGAGAAGCATTTTTGCTAAATGAAATGGTATGATATGTCATTTTTTAACACGGTTCCAATTTCCTTTGTTAGCACTACACTTAAAATCAAAGATTATGCTGCAACTAATCACGTGCCATCATTTTAAATTTTACTTTTATACCTTGGTTTCAAAATACAGACATCCTTTGGGAGTCTAGATGGTACGTGCAAAATTGTGGATCCAATTGTGTTAACCACTGGTTCACAGGAGTCGTTGTCAATTGTGGTGTCCTTAACCAATAAATGTATTTTACCTGAATCTTCAAGCCGGCCCTCATTTGAGGATGTCCTCTGGAATCTGCAATATGCAGCTCAAGTTCAGGCTACTGCCGATTCAGATCAAAAATCAGATACTACCTCACAGTCAGAACTTCAATTGAGATAACTATCCTATCATAATGACATCCATGTACTTACCGTGGAGTCTCATTGCAGTGTTGTGATGAGGAAGCACCTTTGTGGTGGTTCTGTAAGCATGAAAATGGCCATGTTCCAACTAGCTATTCTCATTTTATTCATAATTGTGTAGATTGTATATGTTGTTTTGTTTCTCTTTTTCTGAGTTACCTCAGGAAATATGTGATATTTCAGACTGCAGCCTCTTAGATATCATCTCCAAACAAACTTGTAATAGGAAGTTTTTCTCATTCACGTTCTTGTTCCTATCATGGAACTACTTTCATTGTAATGCTGCAGCTTGATGTTTTACCTTATTGTGCTCCACAAGATATGATTTACCCCCAAGTTTTCGATTTGAATACAGGCTTGCATGGATTGTGGGTCATTATAGAGTGCCCAGTAGTGGGGTATGATTTACGAACATTCCTAGAAGGAAAATGTGGCTGTGTTCATCAAGTGTCATGCCATATTATGTTTACCTCGATCTGTTGGACACTCAAGGACATGTATTCAATAAACCACATGTCCTTATCCCACTTTTTAAATATTTTTGAAGTTACCGACAGTTGAAACATGCTCCTCAGTCGACTACGCTTGACTTATGTGGGTAGGGTTTTATTCTAACTTCGCTATCGTTTAGGGGTGGATATAGTTCCATTTGGTTTTAATTTCAAAAGAACCAAATCGAACCATGAACAAATGATTTTTTTTTTTTAATAATGGAACAAAATGGTTTTTTTGAAGATATGGAACCAAACTGGAACCGAATTGTTTGATTTGATTTGATTTGATTTTAGTTTCATTATTGATTGAGAAAAAAGAGATAACATTTGAGGTTTCAATTTCAGATATCCATATGACGGTGGTGATTGAGCGCGACGGTAGGCGGCATGTGGTAGTTGTTGGTGTCCATGTGTGAATCGGTGTATAAATTGAAAAGGGAAAAAAATGATAAATGAATTAGGATCTGAGTTTCCAAAATGAATTGGGGTCTTCAATCTCTCCATCGAAAAATGAGAAATCGAAGGTACATGAGATTTTTGTCCTAATTTTCAATTGAATTATAAATTTTGTTGTGTGAATTGTGATTCACTAATTTGAACCCCGTTTTAGAGGAAAAAAAATGCATTTTTGAAAAGTGATTTTTAAAGAATGTGTGATTAAAAATTAAGAATTTTTTTCCATTTACGTGTAATATTATTTTATTGAATAATGTGAGGTTAATGAAAATAAGTTTTGAAAAAATGAATTTTTGATAAAATGAGATTCAAACAAGGACATAATATAAACAATTATAAAATTTAAACATTGAGTTTGGTTATTGGTTCTAAAATTAGAATCGAACCAGAACCATTAATGTTTTTTGTTGTTTGATTTGGTTATTTTGCCCATTCCTTCATTAGGTGCCAACAGCTTTGCTATCTAGTCTAAGCCAGACTAACAGAAGAATCGTTGGGCCAATAAGGAATCTGTTTGGTGTCAATTGTTGTTGGTTGTGAGATGACCTTACAACTTAACAATAACGGAAATGAAAATTAGCTAAGCATTGGGATGGAGAATTGTCAAATCTTACCTAAAAAATATCCAAAATGTACGAGAAAACAGTAAATCTTGGGAGTAAAGTACAAGTATGGTGTGGGTTACAACTTTCAATTTCAGTTTCCACTTGAGCTGGACATCTCAACTTACTGAAAGCCAAAACTGAAATTAACATTTTGTAAACATTCTTAAGAAATCAGAATATCGTCAAGCATACGGAAAAATAAATAATGCTTTCATTTTTATTTTCGATTATTTTGTCATCATTTTCATACTATAAAGTCCTCTATTTTTTATTACATTCTTGCTCATATGAGTTAAAACCGTCAGTTACGAAACGCACCGTTTCAGCTCTCTTTCCCTTCACACATTCCTCTAGTACTTCTCCACTGCTTTCCCCCTGTGTAAGACCTTTCTACATTCTTCGCCTTTTTCTTTTATTGCATTTATCTTCAACTTATTAAGTAATTTTGAATCATGTATAATAACTTAGTTCATTTGATGCTGCATTGTTGATCAGCTGTTTGGTATGTGATAATTTGAGCTAGTAGTGGTTTAAATTTTAACTATTCATCTGATTGATATCTGGATCTAGTTTTGGTACTGATCACAAGCTAGAAGCTCCTTTTTTTGATTGTCCTGTTAGAGCTTATTTATATAATCAGACTTTTCCGAGCTGTGATGTGTTGACGATAAATATGCTCCTTTGCTTTCTCTATATGTTTTATGTGATTCAATTCTTTTAGTCACATTCACGCCAATTCATTGAGGTTTTGATGTGGTTGAGGGTTTGTGTGACTCAATTTGTTCAGGCACATTCCATTGCATTACAAGTAAGAAAGTAATCTTATTTCTGTTACCGTGGTTCTGGGTATGAGGACCAAAAGCAGGAAAAGCCCTGCGGTTCAGCTTGATTACACAATCTATATTCAGGAGATTAAGCCCTGGCCCCCATCACAATCACTGAGAACACTTCGTTCCGTTCTGATTCAATGGGAACATGGTGATAGGATTTCTGGGTTCACTAACCAGGTTGTCCCTTCACTTGAGACTGGATCCAGTGTAGGTGATGGAAGAATTGAATTCAACGAGTCTTTTAGGCTTCCTGTGACACTATTGAGAGAAATGTCCATTAAAAGTGAGAATGAAGACGCTTTTCAGAAGAATTGCCTCGAGTTCAATCTATATGAACCTCGGAGTAATAAGATGGTGAAAGGTCAGCTGTTGGGAACTGCTGTATTAGACTTGGCAGATTACGGTGTTGTTAAAGAGAGCCTAAGCATTAATGTTCCCATTAACTGTAAGCGGACATATAAAAACACTGCACAACCACTTCTCTTCCTTAAGATTCAGCCAGTTAAGATGAGAGGAGCTTCAGTGCACAGGAATCATGATGATTCTGTTTCTTCATTGCTGAGTGAAGAATATGCAGAAGAAGCTGATTTGGCCTCGTTTACCGATGATGATGTTTCGTCACACTCATCGCTGACTGTTTTTTCTTCAATAGTTGAATCAAATGGGTGTTCAGCACATCAGAAAGTGGTAAGTTGCTTGTGCTAATCTGGTCTTTATTGCTTTAATACCTTTATCATTTCAATGACAACTGTTAGCTACCTATAATTAAGTGGCTAAAATTTCATGAATCTGAATGTGGTCTCGATAATGTAATTAAACTTGCATAAATTCATGTACTTCCCCTTGGATAGATATGGTGTTGGTATATGCATGATGTTATTTTCACATTTATCACTGTCTAATTGCTTCTCTTCATTAGTTCTCTTAACATAGTATATAATGGTAGCAAGTTGGAAAATAATTTCAGAATGGAAAAGTGGGAGTGAATGGCAGTACTGTAGAGCCAAAAGTTAACCATTTCCAAGGTTCAAAACACCATGTTGCCAAAGCACATAAGGAGCAAGTGACTATAGAGAGGTCATCTTGTTCCTCATCTATAGATTTATCTTCTGATCTTTCGTGGATCTCAAAAAAAATTACTGCTCGAAGTTTACAGTCCTCTTCAACCAAAGAATCAGAGAGAGAGCAGAATTCTAACTTCAGAAGCCAATCAATGAATATTCAGGAAAACAATGTTGCCAGTGACATGAAAATTGAATGCTCCAAAGGAAGAATATTTAATGATACTATTACCAAAGAAACCCATGCGAATTTAGATTGCCAGGCAGATGAAGATTTGGACTTTGTCAAATCTCATTGCAGCAGTAATGGTGATGATATTGTATCACCTCATAGCATTGAAGGTCCTAATTATTTTCAAAGAAGTGCTGTCACTCATAATGGTTTTAAAAAGGCTGAGACGCAAGAAAAACATCAAGAATATGCACAAGAAGCAGAAATTACTGAAGAGAATGCGAAATACATTGAAGATGATCTGTTGAATAGTTCTTCTCAAGATGATGTTCAAAATCAAGTCTCAGTAGGTAATGGTGAGCTTTCTTCCAGTAAAGAGAATCTCCTGTTTAAGAGAAATTTTCCAAATACCGATGATAGATCAAATCCTGGGAAGTCTGTTTTATCAACAACAGGCTTGTACAGAAGCAACAGGTCTGTTCAGGTTAATAAATATTCTGTGGCAGACAGTGATATAACTGGAGGCTTTTTAAGCAGAAAACCAAAAGATGCTAAGATGTCTTCAAAGGAATCAAGAAATCACTTTTCAGAGAGTAGAATTCAGCATTTGGAACACAGAATAAAGATGCTAGAAGGAGAACTGAGAGAAGCTGCTGCTATGGAGGTTAGTCTGTACTCAATAGTTGCAGAGCACGGAAGTTCCATGACTAAAGTACATGCTCCAGCTCGACGCCTCTCGAGGCTCTATCTTCATGCGTGCAAACAGAATTCAAAATCAAGGGCATGCAGTGTGGCTAAAAGTGCTGCATCAGGATTACTTTTAGTTGCAAAAGCATGCGGAAATGATGTTCCTAGGTATGTTTTTCACTCATCATCCTAGTTCCAAAGCATATCAAGCTAGTTTCATTGAGCTTGATACTTACTCGAAGTGAAGAAAGAGTCTATTTTCTTTGTTGTTAACTACGCATAAGAGGATTCTTGTGACGTGCCATGGCCCAGGCAAAAGTTCTCAGTTCTTTCATTTTTCTTTCTCTTGTTTATTTATTTGGTTTTGACTTTACTCGGTCAGTATAGTTCAATCAATTACTGGGAAAGTGATTTTTAGTTATTTTTCAAATGAGGTTTTTTAATAATAAATTAATTCATATCCTGCTACTATTATTGGTAAAAACTATATAGTGTTCGACTATTGGTTAACTGCATATCTCTTGAAACGTCATAGAATCTGAAGCCATTCAATATCCAGATTAGATTGTTTTGAACCTAGACAAAGTTATTGTTTACGAAGCATAGTTTATCTTATTTTGTACGTCGTATGATACCTTCTACTTAATGCAGATTAACTTTCTGGCTATCAAATTGCATTGTACTGAGAGCAATTATAAGCAATTCATTTAGACAAAGTCAGATACCTGTTTCTGTTGGACCTGTCACTGGAAAGGTGGGGTATAGGAATGGCAACAAGAAATCATCAGCACTAATATGGGGGTCCATTTCCGGCAAGGGTACAAGAATTCCTACTGAGGAAAGTTTCAATAACTGGGAGAACCCCCTTATATTTGCTGCTGGACTTGAAAAGGCTGAAGCATGGATATTTTCTCGAATAATTGAGTCTATTTGGTGGCAGGTACCCACTTTCTATTATTTATTAGATTGCTCTGGCAAATTTCTCTGTGTAGTTAATAGAAGTCAAAGAAGATAAGTTCTGATTAAGAAACTCAGGTTTCCTGATACTAATCATATCACAAGAGAATTTAGTGAATCTAACCTGATTGAAACCATTTAGTTAACTAAACCTATGTAACGCTCATTGTTTCTAGGTGTTTATAAACAACTTGGTCAAAAAACCCTTTTGGTCAAACTACTTTTTATTCACACATTTAGTAGGATCTACCCACTTTTCCACCACTTATTTACCCGTGTTTATAAGGACCTTGCCAGACATATACTAAGGTGTTTTTATGTTGTCATGTTTTTCCAGACTTTCACTCCACATATGCAGTCTGGTGCTGCCAAAGCAATTCGTAAAAGTATGAATTCTGACAAAAGTAGATTATATCGAAGGACATCTAGTTCAGCCAATCAAGAACAGGGTAATTTTTCTTTGGAACTTTGGAAAATGGCTTTCAGGGATGCTTGCGAAAGGATTTGTCCTGTTCGAGCTGCAGGACACGAGTGTGGCTGTTTGCGCATGCTCTCTAGAATGGTAAAACTTCTATACCATTATCTTTTTACAATGTGAATAAAGGTCCAATTTCTCCCCCTGGATTGTTTAAATGAGCAAATTATCGCAAAGTTTTATTTCCTAAGAATATGAAAAAAAAAAAAAAATACACAACCATACGATTACATAATAATCCCTGGCAGGCAAAGATACGGTTTCATTTGGAAGTAAGTTATATGGTTATCACTATTTTAGCATGGTTCCTGTACTAATTAATTTTAGAAGATACATTTTCAGGAAACATTATGAATAATCTGACACTAGTATCAACTTAAATACGTCTGACGTTTCATGATTTTTTATCATACAAAACCTGCTTTCTTCATGGAGTATAACCTGTTAAAAGTTCTGTTTTGATAACTAGATAATGGAGCAATGCATTGCCAGATTGGATGTGTCAATGTTTAATGCCATCCTTCGTAAATCTGCCGATGAAATTCCAACAGATCCTGTTTCCGACCCCATTAGTGATTCTGAGGTTCTTCCTATTCAGGCAGGGAACACTAGCTTTGGGTCTGGTGTACAACTGAAAAATGTGGTGAGTTGTTTCTCACACAATGAAGCTAATAAATAGAAAAGGAAATATCATCTTTTTCAATTGGATGAAATGGATTCATACCTGATGAACCCGAGCGAATTGTTAGAATTTACTCTTTCTTTATCTACCTTTTCTCGTATACCAACGGCATTGAACCATCTCACTTTAAATTATCAACTTGATTATGAAGCAAAGTGCTTGATGTGTGTGTCTTACATGACAGATTGGTTACTGGTCTAGATGGTTAACTGATCTCTGCGGTATTGATGATGATGATTCATGTAAAGATGAGACTAGCCAAGGTAATGCTGTTAATGACTGGAGAAATGAAACATCATTAAAGCCTTTCCATCTCCTCAATGCGCTGAGTGATCTAATGATGCTTCCAAAGGATATGCTACTAAGTCGAACAACTAGAAAAGAGGTTCAGTTTGGGCCTTGAAATCCTGTTTTCGATTGTTATCTTGCAAGGGCTATAGTCCGTTCGTATTTATGCAAGTTCGTTTATGTTCCTAGGTATGTCCTACATTTGGTCCAGCACTGATAAGAAGGGTTCTTGACTCTTTCATCCCAGATGAATTTTGCCCCGACTCGATCCCTGGAGTTGTACTTGATGCCTTGAATTCAGAGGTTTGTTCATTTCCAAAGATTTTTCTTCTTTTTTCCCTTCCCTTTAGTTCCATAATCATTATTGTACTAGTCACATCTTTCTCACACACTTGAAGTACACATTCATTATGTTTTTTAAAATTTAAGGATGTTAATCCATTGCTCACTTGGATTCTTCTCTTAAGGATCTTCTTGAGGCGGAGGAAGATTCTTTTATAAACTTCCCATGTGCTGCAGCCCCTATCGAATACATGGCACCTTCGGTTTCTTCAGTTTCTTTAATTCTACATGAATTCGGTAGCAACTCTTCAGTGCTCAAGAAATCATACACTAGTGACGACGAGCTTGATGAACTGAATTCGCCTTTAAGATCCATCATCACCAACAGTTTTCACCATTCACATTCTTCAGCAAAGCCCGACTGGAAGTCGAAAGAAAGTGGAAGTCAAAATGCTGTGAGGTATCAACTCCTCCGGGAAGTATGGATGAGCAGTGAATGACTAGTAGTTTAAACGATCTTCGATTTATAACGTACTTATAGAAAATATGTTCATAATTTTTTATTATTCTTATTTTATTTTATTTTCTGTGGGCTGCACGAGGACTTTTCTCGCCTTGTATTGTAATACCGGAAAAGAAGCCAAAGTTTTTTGTCAACTATTAATAGCCTGCCACTGGAAGAATTCGAATTTGGCAGCTTTCTGGAAGTTTCTATCATTTGGGTCGAAGATTATTTTATACTATTACTTGCGATGCTTTGCATTTTGTTTAATCGAATTCTTGAATGTGGAAAATTACAGACCCAAGACTAAAATTTATTTGGAAAATGCCAAAACAGATGTACGCCCACCGTGGGGCTCGAACCCACGACCACAAGGTTAAGAGCCTTGCGCTCTACCGACTGAGCTAGACGGGCACTTTGTTGCTAGTTTTAATTAGCAACAATAATCCACATCCTGCATGATAAATGGTATGTTGGAGCCATATTTTAATCTAAGTCAAAATCAAACAATCAATAACAACTATATTTTTCATGGGTCCCACATTTTTTCAATCACATATTTCAAAAATTTTTATCATAATCCACTTAAAATTTGATTTTAATCTACACCAAACACCCTCGTAATATTGCAAAGGTGCTTGAATTCGGCTTCAGCCCACGACAATTATGGTTAGGTATTTTTTTATGGCTACATAACCAAATAAATTAGGTTAGCCGTAGATAATCGCGTTGTCCATTAACTTTTGGTTACTATCATTTATAACACATTACTTTGACCTTGTAATATGATATTTAAATAATAATTTAAAAAAAAAAGTATCAGTCTAAACCGGCAAATTAATTTTTATTTATATATTTGATGAGATCCATAAATTCTACTCAACTCTCTCTCTTAATTTTATTTAAAATATGCAAGGCACTTCCTGGGTGATTCCAAATATTCTGGAAGCCGGGACTTTCTCAAAATACGACCCTTTTCAATTTTCCAACTCAGCGTCCGTACATCCCTGCCAATATATATACACGCATACATCTAACCAGCTTGAATATCAATCATCACTTTTGGTTCCCAGATTCTTTCGATTGTTAATGGAAAAATACCAGCAATACGAACGTGTGTTCAATCATTTTGATGCAAACGGAGACGGGAAAATATCGGCTTCGGAGTTGCAGCAGTGTGTTGAATCAATAGGCCGAGGAGGAGAGTTGTCGTTGGCAGACGCAGAGGTGGCTGTGGTTCTGATGGACTCTGATGGAGATGGATTACTTTGTTTTGAGGATTTTGTGAAATTGGTTGAATTTGGAGTTGGAGAAGAAGAAAAGGCAAATGATTTAAAGGAGACGTTCAGGCTGTATGAAATGGAGGGGAGTGGATGCATTACACCCAAGAGTTTGAAGAGGATGCTTAGTAGATTAGGAGAGATCAGAAGCATTGAGGAATGTAGTGTTATGATTCATCATTTTGATCTCAATGGAGATGGGGTGCTCAATTTTGACGAGTTTAAGGTTATGATGTCGTGTTGACCTTAAATTGTTTAATCTTCATCTTCGTCTACGTTTTTTGTTTCAGTTTCATCATTGATTGCTTATTGTAGAATTAGACATTCATTCTTTCTGCTTTGGATTTAAGATTTTGTTCATTCACTTCCTCTCCTATTTGTTGGGCTGCTCCTAAGAGAGAGAGGCCCATTGGGCTTCAAAGGCCCACAAACTAATTTCATCTACCATCCATCGGTAGCAGAGCGTGATGGGAAGCCCCTATTTCACAACCATTAAAATGTAAGTTTAGAACCACGCGCAAAATATTTTATTACGAGATTGTGCTGTTGAAAATAAATTTGAAAAAAAAATAGTTTTGTTTTAATGATTGTGAGCTGACGAAAATCCCAAGAATTCGTGGCTATAGATAAAACAAATTAGCGTTGACATCCATTTGGAAGGAGTAAGTGGAATTAGTTAGATGTCACATGATTAAGATGCATAATAAATAAGTTCCAAGGAGTAGTTAATACTGCCAATTTTTATTTCCACCAACTAATGATCCCTTCCCATGTGTTACTTGCAACTTTTGCGTGACATGTTCAATGTAAAAAGTAAGCACAAATGCAGTGGTGTAAAAATTATATTTTATCTACATTAAACATCACAATTTCTATAATAATTGAAATCCAATTAGCCAGCTAGCTCCCCACACCACATAAATCTCCTCTAAATGGAGATATTTCTCATTTTTCAATTTTCTTCTAATATCAATGAGTAAAATGCAGTGTGTATCATTCGACTTTGACTGTGAATGAGGTGTATCTATGTCACTCATTTTTAATTTGGTGCAATTCGATCTTTCAATTTTAATATGCTTACAAATCTAACCACTCAAAATTAATTTGACGCAATCATCTCGCCAAAATTTGATTGGATTGCACATCTAGTCATTTTGTCCACCACTATTGATTTAATTAACTAAAGGGTAATTAGCATATAACGTTCTCGCCTTTCATTATTATTGTGAAAAACGTCACTACCTTTGATTTTTTGATATTTTCATCTATATTTTCACATTTCATTGTGCAAAAGATTCTTTTTATCTATTTACTTAATTAAAAATTATGAAATGACGAATATACATTCTCTTTAAATAAAACAAAAAGGAAAAGAAAAAACTTATTACAACCATACTCCCAATTTTTTTTAAAAATGCAAATTATTAAAAGGGTAATTAG
This sequence comes from Fraxinus greggii, assembly GCA_903798315.1. NCBI lineage: Eukaryota > Viridiplantae > Streptophyta > Magnoliopsida > Lamiales > Oleaceae > Fraxinus > Fraxinus greggii. Next base: position 20,247 of record CAIGRK010088289.1, read on the forward strand.
TACATAATGTCCCTATCTTTCACCGTTATTGTTAAAAACGTCCATACTTTTCATTTTGTAACATTTCATTCTTAATTACACATTTGATTGTGCAAATCATCATTTCCATCCATTTTCATTCAATTTCTCAATAAAGAACTTTGAAATAGTGAATATACCATCATATTTAAATAAAAAAATATTTTTAAAATTTCTAATTCTTTAATAATTTATTTGAGACTCATTTACACTTTTTAATTATTTTTTAATTTTTAAATAAATCTAATTGAGACTTGTTTGCACTTTTTCAAAAAAAAAAAATATTTTTTTAATAATTTATCGAGCACTTTTAAAAAAAGGAACTATGATTACAATTAATTCTTTAGTTTTTTTATTAAAATATGAGGGTATATTCGTCATTTCACAGCTGTTTATTGAAAAATTGGATGAAAATTGGTAGAAATGATGGTTTGCGCAATTAAATTGGTAATTAAGGGTGAAAATGCCAAAAACATAAAAGGTATGGACTTTTTTGCAATAGTAGTGAAATGTATGGATATTATGGACTAATTACCCTTTTAATAATTTATTTAGGACTCATTTGTGCTTTTCAAAAAAATTTGAGATTATGATTGCAATTAATTTTTTATTTTTCTTTTTGTTTAGTTTAAAAAGAAAGGTATATTCGTCATTTCATAATTTTTAAATTGAGAAAATGGGTGGAAATGATCTTTTGCGCAATGAAATGTGGAAATAAAGATGAAAATGTCAAAAAAAAGGAAAGGTAATGACATTTTCCAAAATAACAATGTAAGGTGGGGACTTCCTGTACTAATTAACCTTAACTAAATATGTGGTCTTTGATGTTAAAAATAATGAACCATGTACATATAAAAACATGATTTTAATTTATATGATTTTTTAAGAAAATATTTTAAGATGGATGATGTGCAATGTTGTGTGGCATGAACATAGTTGATAATTTTAAGGGACAATTGCAGCCAATGTACCAAATCTTTTAAATATTCGCAGGTGAAGTCCAATCAGACGGATTTCGTCATATTAGCCGTTAGTTGACCTCAAAAATTGAAAAAATAATAATTTTAACTAGTTGGGGTAAGGGTAAAATTGTCTATTCTAATTTAACATAAAATAATTGAAATAGTTAAATAAAAAAATGCTTTTATCTTCCTCAATGCTCCACCCACCCTCTACCAACCCCAACCAAATCCACCTTCTGCTCCCAAACAAATCTTCTTCCCTATCCCTCCACCTTTTCCACCACACGACATCTTACATTGCCATCGCCATTGCCACTGCCCACCGTGTAGCACAAGAGCAGTATCATACTTCTTGCCCTCCTCCTTTTTGGGCGCCACCTCATTTTCTGCCACAACTCTTAAGCCATTTTATTACAACTTCAAATCTCATTTCCACCCCCATTAAAACGCTTTCATTATTTAATTCCGATCCAAATCCTAAACCCAGTGAATTCATCGAACCCCACCTTACCACATTTCCCATCCCCGCCCTGTGAATTTGTCCAAATCCCAAAAGCAGGAGCACCAATGTTGACAATCCTCATAGAATCCAAAACGGCTTTTATAGTTTCATACTCCAACAAATTTAGACTTTTTTCAAGCACAAAATACTGACGTGTATGCTCTCTCGAGATTATGACTATCAGAGAATGAGCACAAATGCGAAATCAAAGAATTGGTAAGGGGTTTTGATGAGAAACCGACCAGGGGAATCTCGTGGGACTCGCGAAATTAATTCGAAAACGTCGGGAAAGCCCAAATCCACGTTGGAGACGACAGAATCGCTACCTGAGCCCCACAATTCAAGAACCTAAAGTTTAATA
>CAIGRK010088295.1:0-13378 GCA_903798315.1 Fraxinus greggii
TTCAGTTTCGTTACTAGGCTCTGATACTAATTTTATAAGGGAAAATGCGGAAAATAACTAAAATATAGGTATACGGATAATTTATACAATTTACATATAAAAGACAAAATTATGTCAAGGGTTTAGCCATTAATTTGGGAAGAGTAGTATTATCCTTTTAGATTTGATATTATGAAAGCAAAAATACAGAGATAAATCTTGAATGTTTTGTTTTCGATTGGAAATTTTTTCACTTTTTTGAATGTTTACATTTTTTTAACTTTTTGTCACTTTTTTGAACGTTTATCAATTATTTAGTATTTGTCACTTTTTTCTATCATCTTTTTTTTATTGTTTATTACTTTTTTTATTTATGTTACTTTTCAGTGACAAATATCACTTTGTAATAAAAGCGACATTATATTTCACTTCACTTTTTAATGAAAGTAATATTCAAAAGTGACATTACACTTAAAAGTAATTAAAAAGTGATGCAATTTAAAAAAGTGATCAGTGTTTCATCACTTTTGTGAGTATCGTCACCTTTTTAAGTTTTTTTATTATTTTTTTAATTTCTGTCACTTTATTGAATTGATTCCAAAGTTTTGATAGATGTTTTGTTACTTTTTTTATTCGTCACTTTATTAAATTGATTCTAAGGTTTTGATTAGTGTTTTTCCATTTTTTGAATGTTTATCACCTTTTGGAATTTTTGTTTCTTTTTATAATGTTTGCCACTTTTTTCTATCACTTTCTTAAAATTTTTGTGACTTTTTTTTTAGTAAAACATCATTTTTTTAAATAAAAACGAGATTGTATGTCACTTTTTATTAAAATTAATACTTAACTTTAAAAAGTATCATTGTGTCACTTTTTAATAAACATTGGCTGAAAATAAACATTTAAATAAATTTTTTATTAAATAAATTTAAAAGTAAAAAATTTAAAAATTAAAAATATAAATATAAAATTCTAACAAATAAAATAAAATTCGAGAAAATCATTAATAAATAAAATTAATAAATTCTTAAAAATAAAAATAAAATCTAAAATTATAAAAAAATGGAAAAATAAAAATAATTGAAACTCTTAATGATATATATATATATATTAACATAAAATTAGTCAAATTTTACCGAATAATCAAATTTCATGAAATAAAATGTCATGAAGCAATTTTTAAAAATCTCAAATCAAACGCGTATTTATCATTCTTTAAACAAACCCTGAAAATGGAAAATTAAAAATGAACTCAAAACTGAAACACGAATCAAACCGCCGTCGATAACCAAACACAAATCCTCATTTTCTTAGTATTGAAGAAATTTAATTATTTTTAGTAATACTGCTTAACACATCATGACCAATTTAAACAATTTAATGAAAATGATGACCAAGCCAAAAGTACAGAGTTAAACATGAAATTAACTAGGAAGAAGAGTCGGAACAAAAAGGGAAAAAAATCGTATTTGCACAAGAATTATAAACTATTTAATACAATACCAAAGATATTTCGAAATTTGAAAAATACTACACATTCCATAAAATATCATCAAAACTACTGCCATACAAACTTTCCAAAAGAATCACAACGTCGGAGAATTTTTAAAATTAGCATATTATCAAAATTCAAATTTATTATGATTTTGCCTCTGTTTGATGGAGGTTAAAATCAAATTTTTAGTAAATTTTGATGTAAGTTAAACAGTTATGGATTCCATGCAATATGTTATTAAAATTAATTGTTAACTTTGATTTAAATTAAAATTTAGATTTCAATTAATGCCAAACGTGACTCGGAAAAAAAAATTAAAATTACTGGACCCCCCTTGGGTCCGCCTGCAGTATATGCAACGGTTGAAATCTGCTACGCTTTATTTTATCAGTACGTAATTAAAATTAAACGACTATCATATGTTTTCTGAATGAATCGAATTATGAACATGAATATGTTGTAGTATATACTGACTCTGTTGACATTGTTATGCTGTGTTTTATGCAGACGTGTTTGTATAATCACATATGTATATGCAGAAGAAGTTAATCTAATAACTTCACTATTCGTTACATTCCAATCAGAATAAATTCATCCGTGGCTAGTTCATGTTACAGTTGAATCAGACAGTGAGGTTTTACTATTTGAGTTAGACATTATAGTTACTGGATTAGATTATTCTTCTGGGGAGAGTAAATAGATTTACAGTTTATCCACAGATTCGAAGGAAGAGAGAAGGAGAAAACGGAAGAACAAAAAGAAGAAGCAAAGGAAGAGGATGCACCGGAAGTACAGCTCCTCGTCTGAGTCCTCTGATTCGTACACGGATTCAGAATACGATTCCAAGGACAGAAGCTGGCGAAAGAAGTGCAACAGCAGGAGGCATAGTCATAAGCATTAAGTGAATCGAGTTTACTTAGCTTGTAATATGGAAGATTTCAGCAAGGGGGCTCGAGACATTGGATCACAATCATTTTGATAATCGTAGCATAAATGATATTCTAATGTTGATCCTCTGTTCATGCTACAGTTGTACGATTTCCTCAACAGCTCGACCAAACTCGTCAATTTCTTTCTTTTCTTCTTTCATATTGATCATCATGGAAGTGAAATGTTATTTTGCTTAGTTTCCTATAAAGCGTTATCTCATCAATGATTTTTCCTAGTTTTTCTTGAGGCAAAGACAATGAATTTTATGTATTATTTTGGCATGAATGCTACTACCATTTGATTTATTGATGATTGCAAATGACAATGTTTGAATTTGTAAAATAGTCTTCAGCTAGTTGTTAGATTTCATGTCAAAATTTGTTGGGGATTTTTCTCTAAAGGCCTCTGGTTTTAGGACCAAAACGAATCGAGCTTTGTTCAATTTTTTTTACATAAACGACTCTAGGCTTTGAAAGGTTGGAGACGAGAATGCAACGATAGAGTTCATGTTACGTGCAATTATGTCTGAGCACCAATGACGGTACCTATTGGTCTATTGATCATTTCATTCCAGTCCTTTTTTCCCCATTCTGAGCCACATCAACCACCAATGGAGTTGCCTTGGAGGCAAACCTTCATCGATCCTAACAAAAATTGATTCTCATCTTGCTGTCTTGCATTACAGATGCAAACTGTAACAAGTTTGGACCTTTCTATTCTAACATATCTAATAACAAATTGTTCTAATATGTTCGTGCATGTAACTTGTAATGTAAATGAGGACTAGTTGTATCATCCGATTGGCATAAAACAAACAAAAAAGAGTAATATTTAACGTGCATGAACTACTAATTTTCACGTATAACATAAATGAAAAGAAAAATCAAGTGTATAGGTTATTCGTGGTGTGCTCATCTAGCATTGGATAGACCACCTGCAGCAAGTGTCCTAGCTCGACCATATCTGCTAAGAGTTTTATTTTTATGTCTCGATTACAATAATAGATCCTTGGTTATAACAATCTAGTTCGAGTTTGATCAAATTGTGATACAAAATACTAAACTTCATTATGCATCAAACATGCTGTAACTTGGATTTCTATATCCTTTCAATGATAGTACAAATGGAACTCAAGATGTTGAGAATCAATTTTCTGAAATGCTTGCATCAAAATTTCCTTTCCTGAACGTACAAGTGGCAAATATGCCTACACATCGCGGTATCACAGCACAATTAGTCATGGCAACATTCGCCTTTTGATTGCATCAATTGCCTCATAGAGATTAACTGTCAAATACAATTTGGAATATGCCGTTCCACCTAACAACGCAGCCAATAGCACGTACACTCATGGTGAAGCAGATAAAGCTCCACATCTCGTATACATTTCTTATTATAAATGTTAAAGCAAGATGCTGAGCTATGTGCCAAGATGATTTACTGAAAATACAAAAAGATGCGTCTTCAACAATGATTAATTGTCGAGAAACAAGTAGATATTCAATTAATCTAAGTTTTGCTTTCAAAAACACCACCACCCTCATAATATGTGACTGACTTAACATTCAAAACCATTATATCGAGAAAAGTAACTAAATAGTGATACTTGATCGACTTGACTGACAAAATCAAAATAAATATTATTTTATGAACTCGGCTTGTTGGTGGCACATACAATGACAAAATCAAGTTTCAATCTACTTTCAGACAATATTGATTTCATTAAACTCCTTTAGTTTATAGGAGCACTACATTTGAAAATTGTGCAACTAGTCAGACAAATCAGCTGACCAATCCCTTTAATTTGGATAAAATCTGTAACGATAACTCAGAGATGAACTTGGATTGGAACTCCAGAGATCGCACTCTACACTTAACAATTCAACATTCAATGATAAAGTACATTTATTTGGTAAACAAAATATGGATTTCGTAGATTGAGGTATGAATATGAGTGATCTGTGGGAGCGATTCGTGATTTTGATTTTGATCAAATATGGTCACGTGGAATTGGGAGTTTTATTTGGTAAAGGCACGTTCTCTTTATTATTTTCAAACTGTTTTCTATTTTCGATTTTCCAAAACAGTGAAACTGCATTTTCTTTCCTATTTTCAAAAACGTTTTTTTGAAAATAAATTAAAAATTTACAAAGAAAACTCAAAATGAAAACACATCCTCTTACCTATTTTCGGAAACGTGTTTTTGAAAACAAGTTAAAAATTTATAAAAAAAAATCGAAACGACAAATTTTCAACCATAATCAAGCCAAAATTTTCAAAACGCGTTTCAAGTATTTTCAAAACAATTTTTCAAAATGCCAAAAATTACACATTTTCAACAATCTCAAAATGAACACTCAAAATACAAAACACAATGAATTCAAAACTCAAAACACAAAACTGAAACACAAAGAAAACGTCCCCCAAAATTTTGGGATTTCGTACATTAATTGAATAAATTATATTGGGGCTTGTTTGGTAGAGTAATAGAAGCTGTCAAGAAAATCAATTTATATTTAGTCGTTTATTGTTTTCCATTTTTACTATGTAAAATACAATAATAATAATAGTATAAAAATGTTAGAATGTATGATATGAATTATTATTTTAAAATGAGTATTACATGTAAATTCCTCAAACAAAACACGGTACTTGTTTATCCATTTAAAAACCTGATTGTGCAGTTGAAGGACACTAGACATTAACAGATGAAACAAAGTAACCATGAGCATAGGACATTTCTGACATAAACAGCTTTGTACTAAAGTCTCTCTTTTCACACCCTTCCCTATTAGAAACTATACATCCAACCTTTTTTTAAGGCTCAGCAAAAAAATTGGACAACAAGAGAGAATAAATCACCAAAGACGGGTTTACTCAATCATACATGCCCTCTTGCTCCCATATATCCACAAGGAACTCGACCATTTCCTGTTGCCATTTAAAGATCACGAGGGTCTATTCAACATAAATACAACAGAAGAAATACATGAAAAGCAGCAGGAAATAGCATAATCAACTCACTGAAAGAGGAATTGGTTGAGGGAAACGCATGCTAGTGCCTAGTAAGCTTTCATAACTTGCATTCCAACTGCAATAAAAGTAATACAGTCGATGAAAGGTAAAGAACCATGGTGTTGAAGAACAAAATAATCCCCCCAAAAAAAAAGCGATATAGGTTCAAGGTCACATACTGGATAAAAGATCTGATTAAACACACTGGCGGTGGTTGAACTAGAGCAAAATTACATATTGGTCACTAACTTTAATTTATTCCAAGTTGATTGCTAAACTTAAACTTCGCTTCAAGTTAGTTACTAAACTTAGTTGTATGTGATAATTTGGCCTTTCGTCTGTCTGTTTTGTTTGAGAATGAAAAAAGCTGAAGTTGCACTCTAGTTAGCAAAAATCCGGCACATCACATTTCCTGTTACTCAAACTATCCGAAATGGAATGTGACCGAACTTAAAACAAACTTGAAGTTTAGTGAATGACTTGAAACAAAATGAAGTCAAGTGACCAATATGAGATTTCGCTAAAAGTTTAGTGACCACATGTGGAATTAACCCTTAAAGATCCCATAGCATAGTTAGTATGGTAACTACCAACTCGTCATGCATCAGGTCACACTAAAGCAACTTATCACTTCAAAGATTATAATTTAAGCAACGGATCCCACAGATTTATAATTTAAGCAGCGGGTAGTAGATGTGTACACTGGGTCATATAAAATGCGTATATAAAAAGTATGTTTGATAAAAAATGATTTATAGCACTTAAATATTTCATTGAAGATGTGAGTAAATGCAAAATGCATACTTTAAAACAGGCTCCTCAACTTTTCCTTTGCTCTGTGATTTTGTACTTCCATTCCACATAAGCCTAGTTTGATTCCAGCGCAAAAAACCTAAATCATGGAAAATGAAAATATTGCAACAGCATCAGAAAGTCAAAAAAATAGCTGAGTGAAAATGCAATGATCCCGAGTCCCACCATCAGTTCACGTGGACATCATGCACCACAGGAATATTTAAGATGATTAAAGAGCTGTTCAGTGATGAGACTTTTGCTCATCAGTTTCCTGAGAAAAAACAAGAAGTTAAATATACTTGCCATGATTTACAAACTCAGAACAGTTGCTAGTGCTGCCAGTGCCACTGTACTGACTGAGGCTCTGATTTGATAAACTAATTGATGATAAGCTTCTCTGAGATTGAACTTGGCTGTTGTCCATATCACATGTGCTGGTGCTCCAAAAATCTTCTGAAATGCTCGGTTTCTTCACCTCTTGTCCTTGAATTCTCAATCCTTTTGATGGTTCATCCACCGCAATAATTGGTTGGGATTTAGCACAGCAACCAAGACAACCTCTGCTCTGTTACAATTTAAGTTTATACGCATGCAAAAAATGCTGGCATGAACAAGATAAAGTTAAACCACAAAACAGGTACACTTCATTACTGATATCTTATCAATTAAAGTAGCATGTTTTGGGAAACAATTAACTAGAAGTTATTCCACATAATGCTTTCCTAGAAGAAATACTACTGTCACTACAAGTTGTATATGCACATGAATACACAGATTACTTCAGAAAATTTCTTTGAACACTTCCATAATAAATGGAATTGGAATCAGAAAACAGTAAGAAAATCATCATCAATAAATAGGAATCCTATTGCTCTTTTTAATTTTATCAGGTGCATGGAAGAGGAAAGAGGAGGACAAGCATTTCTTGACAGCAGCATGTAAATGGCACAACATTAATATGCCACAAGGAATTTCCCATAAAGACAACATTCAAGACCATGCTTGAAAATTTTGTTTTCAAATTAAAAGGGTTAAGCCTATTTCAGTAAATCACCTTGCCTTACCTATGAGCACACATCCACGAATGTGTCAAAGTTCTGAGGATGGTAAAATATTTATTGTATTAACATGATACTGTGAAGTGTGAAACTGATCCCTCACTATGTACCAGTTATCTTAACCTGTTTCTCTGCCTAAACTTATCCTAAATCATCAGTCTCTCAACTTGCAAAAAACTAACGGACAGCCCATTTATGAAACATGACACAAGATTCAAACTTCTACTACTACACAAATCCTTTTTCCGTCACTTCGTTAGGTTCATAAAACATTTACAACTAAGCTTCAAACACCAGCGTCTAGAGAGGGGGAAAAAATAAAAAAAAGTTCATAAATGCTCAATCAGGTAACGAGCCGTTTCATCTATGTGAGGAAGGGGTAAGAGTCAACAAAGCAATAAAATGATACAAAAGAATGCAAAAATAAATAACCTATATGGACAATCTATCATAAAACAGATCAACAAAATTGAAAGTCTAACTTTAAAAAAAATATAAAATAGATCGATAAATAATAAGTTCTTAAGCTTGTAATCACACAACAAAAATCTATTAATAGAAGTAAAAATAACCTAAAGATCTCCAACCACACGAAGTATCTTAAAGAAAATCTACATATTTAATTTCCCTACCATCCTCCTCATCATTGTTAGTTTCTTCTCATTATTTATCATCATCCTCTATTTACAATGGTGATATACCTTCCACGTCCACATAATAGGGCAAGAAAAAACAAATAAAAAGTTCTAGACTAAAAAAAAATATTCCAAAAAAGTTGAGGCCATAAAAATTCCATAAAGGCAAGACAAATGGATGCACGCCTTAGTTGCCTTTAGGAGTAAACCTCAGTGAATCGAGACTTAAGCCATAAGCTTCAAGGCATTTAATTAGAACTTCATACATAGCAGGACTCAAGGTGCAAACCCCCAGAAACTATTTAAAATAATGAAAACAATTATAGAAACAGGATGGAATTGCTTTTGACAATTTCCAAATGCATAGATTACAGAAGTGAAATTGTTCGATTGTAGCCTTTGGACAGAGGAACAGGGATGTTGGATTCATTCCATCAAAGGAGTAAATGATTAGCATTGAAGTGATTTGAGTGTGTGCATTACATATTATGCATGGAGTATATGATTAAAATTACCCTTGGTAGAAAAGGTTTGGAAGAAGGACTTGACATTTTAAGTTTCATAATAATTTTAACAAGTACATACTTTACTCAGGGAGCCTACAACTTTTTCACTGGAAACGTACCGTCAAGTGTTTGGTAATGAGTGCTCACAAGCTATCAGGATTAACGTTAAGCAAAATCATTTGGCACCAGAAAGCTATGCAAATATGACTGACTTGTATGAAGCTTTCTTAAAGTTGAGGTTGGAAGTTCAAATAAATTCATTGGAAGTTCAAATAAATTCAATGGGTTGTCCTTTAAATATTTTTGTTTTTGTACAACCAAAAACACGTTCTGTTTAATCATATGCTTTTAGTGAAACAAACTTTTTACAAGTCACATTCGGAACTACAATTTTCTCATACATCTTTTCAAAGTAGACTATCTAAATTTGATCACAACAATTGAACACAATTTTATAGTGTCTAACTCCATTAATACACAATCTACCACTACAATGGTCATCATGTAAAATACGTATGTATTTTCGGATCAACTGCAAGACAATCAAATCATGTTTCACAAACAAGAATAGGACATGTTTCGGAAAACTTAAACAGGTAACTTCGCACACTGGAAATGATTTTGGATCGGTGTGATAAGAATATAAAAAGACAATGAATTAGAAAACAAGGGGTGCTTGCTTTATTACTCTCAGCGTCAGTACTTAAAAAGCCAATCTTTATTTCAAATCACGTTTCATTTATAAATTATAACTACACAAATTTTGTTGACTAATTCCTACTCTCACCAATTGGTAGTCCAGAATATAATTAGCTTCACATCATTGCATATTTTTGGTACAAATATAGTTTCAGCGCTCTAACATAAATAACTTAGATTTCCCGCTAAAAAAATTAGTTACTAAAATGCCAAATAAATACAAAACTAATCTTGATAAAACTAATTTAGCCCCTGTTTGAGCCCCATTCTTTAACAACTCATTTTTAACCACATATTCTCACAATAAAATAATGTTACACGTAATCCAAAAACTTTTCTCCACTTTTCAACCACACATTCTCCGAATAATCCCTACTACGAAATCTATTCCCCAAAAAATGGAGCTAAAAAAACCCCTAAATGTTCAATTGTTCATTACCAAAAGTATATTCATTGCCAAAAGAATGTAATATCCAAATTCTTCGTAAAGTGAAAAAATAAAAAAGATTAAAGTTTGAGTACATACCCCATACAAGCAAGGAAGCGATTGATCCAAGCACGGAAAGAACTATACTGCACCATTTATGAAAACAAGTACTCAAAACACACAAATTATTTGTTCTCAGAGGACCCGCCCAACATCAAGTTCCAACAATTGAAGAGAGCCTGCAACGTTTGGAAAGATTTATTCACATCAATTTGTAATAGCTTCATACAGTTTCCAAATATATATATACACAATTACATATCCATATGTAACTTGTGGCCGTGAATACATTAAACGAGAGTGGGAAGCTTGTTTTACCAGATGAAAACTGCAAATAGCTTGTTCTATAATAACTATTTAACTGCCAAGTCATAAACTCTGTGCTTTTTCAGCTAAGTTTGGTAACTAAAGTGGTTAATGGTATGACAGTAAAAGTCTTTGTGGGCAATTATTCTCTGTTCACTTAAAAAATAACCTATTAATTTCTTTGACCAGTACATTGTATTAACTTAATTTTGTAGTCTTAGATGAAACTTGCAAAACAGTATTATTTTTAATTAACTTAAATATATAATACAGCATTGTAAATAATTTACTAATTTACAAGATATAGCATTATCATAAAAAAATCAATCTAACTGATTAGTAGTAGATTATCACAAATTTTACTATGGACAGAGACATATCTTAAAGCAAAACATGTTATATTCTCTCAGCTGACTACCTTAGCTTACCGATCTAGAGCAAATTCAATTGTAATATCACATCATGTTCTCTCAACTCTAATATCAGTCACCAATTTCATTTTTCCTGAAAACCGACCAGTGTATATTTGATAGACTGATTGTAGAACCTACAAATTCAATGTGGTTCATTTCAATCACATCCCACTTTTTCTCTTTTGTGCATATTCAACTTCTCTCTGGTCTTGAAAATATTAGATTATTAGGTAGGATTGAAGAAAAGCCTAAAGGGACCATTAATTGAAAGAGGGAAGTAAAAAATGCAACAATGATCAGAGGCATATGATCAAATTGATTAGGTCATGTAGAATCCAGGTTCACATCTACATGTTCGCCAGGATGCCTCAGGCCCTCACCTATCATACTGATAAACAACTTGTCTAGCCACTTGTGTTTCCATGACTTTTGAGACTCCAGAAAATAAACAAAGTCCTTCAATTACAATTTACGAGAAAGACGTACAGTTTCACGATTTAAATGATAATATTGTGCTAGGAAACAACCCATATTACGTGCTCTTATTTTTTTGACTTAATTATTTTGTTGACCCGCTTATGTCTTGTAATTACTTTAACAACCCTTAAAGGAAGCATGAATTAGAGAAACCAACGTGAATCAACGTGAAGTAGTTCATAAAAAAATAAAAAAACTATGCTGAAAGAGCATTTTACAATACTTCGAGTACCAATCTTATGGTGTCACATCATCTTATCAGACAGGCCTTTAATTCGCGGTTCAAGCAGCAGCATTAAGTAATGACCAAAGGAACCTTAAATAAAGCTAATAGTCATCCAACCTCACATCATAAAACCTAAGCAAATGTATCCTCGCATCTAATTCCATTCAGAGAACAAAACTCAACATCAGAGACATGTCCATGCAAAGGCAGGTAATCTTATCAGAAATTATTTCTCATTATCACGAGCAAACTATAATTTATATTATTATAAGATAAGGAAACAATTTACTGCCTCCAAATGAGTATTTTTCATTTCTCAATTTTTCCCTGGTTGTGAACTTTAACAAATTACATGATTAGTATTTTTTAATTCAACATATAAAATGAAAATAGTACTAATACATAATAAACAACAAGGGCCAAAAAAAAAAAGGAACAGAAAAGAAAAGAGGCCACATAAAATCAACATAAATAAATGTAAAATTCCTCAAATACAGCATATAAAAGAAACTCAAAAAAACTAAATCCTTGTAAAATTTCTAATTCCATTTCACAAAAACAATAAAGAAAATACAATAAGACACTATAAACCTACAGAAATCCCTCGAATTCTAAAACCCCGCCAAACACCAAGAAAGCAGAAGCATAAGAAAATAAAATCCACAAAACTCACCACCACCAAAACGCCCAGAAGTCACAAGCATGAAAAATAAAATCCACAAAAATTTACAAAAAAAATTGTTCAACAACACCCAGAAAACAAAAGCATAAGAAAATAAAATCCCTAAATTTACGAGAAACACAGGGACAAGAAATAAAACCCCCAAAATTTACAATAAATTGTTATAAAACACTCAGATTACAGAAGCATAAGAAATAAAAATCCCCAAATTTACAACGAATTATTCTAAAACACAAGCAAAAGAAAACAAATCTCCCCCACAAATTTACAGCAAACTGTTGTAAAACAATCAGACAACACAAGCATAAGAATATTAAATTCCAAAAATTGATCAAATATTTTAGATAGAATCACTACACTTGTACGTATTTATTAGATGAGAAATACCTAATTGAGAGGGGATTCATGCTGTTCGGGCGGTTCTGCGGTATTGTTACAGACTTGCAGCATCAGTCGATGGAGCTTAGAGTTCAATGGACTGGGCTTTCAGTGAGACAAATGGGCCCTACTTTTAGGCCGAAGTGAAAAAGTTGTTCGTTTTGGTTCTGCTTAATTTTTAAAAGAGAAATTTGTAATTTTTGTACAAAAAACTTTGTGAAATCTATGATTTTGACATTATTCCCCTCCCAACTTTTTACTTAGAGTAATCATATTTAGTTTCATTGAGGGTTATAACTGCAGTCTAGATATATCATTAAATAATAATTTAAATTAAATGATTAATTTAATTTCACGTGAAATTAAATGTCATTTAAATTGAAATTGCAACCCAAATTGTGTTACATAGCATTATTCTTTTAATTATGCAACAAAAGTCATAATTCTATCCTTTTTTATCATTAAATGATGGATTTGTCATTATCTTTGAATAAAAAAATAAAATAACAAGACAACAAAAAATTTAAAAATTGCAATGAAAATCCCATAACTTTTCAAAACGTATAAATAAATCTCATTTAAAACAATTAAATACATACTGGCGAAAGGAATTTCGAATAATTCCATTCTCCCAACCACGCTCGCCCATCTACCCCATCAACGAGGCTTAGGTGTGAAGCCTTACAATACGGACTGATACTACGCAAAGGTAGAATACTCACCCACCCTACTTCGCCCCCAACACACCAACATGATATTTTCAAAATAGATATACTTCTTTTTTCTTAAAGATAACAACAGATTGACATCTAGTTTTGTAATGTTGGTAATTTAATTAAATTAGTAGTGGCAAGAAAATGATCTATTTTATGTAATTATTATAATATTAATTAAGCTATGATTGATAAATGTGGACATTATAGGCCAATCATTTAGTGGTATGACTGTTTTTTTTTATTTAAAAAAAAAATTGTTTATGTATCTTGACTATAATGAGTCATACAATTCTATATATATTTTTTAAGACAAATAGTTTATCAATAAAAACCATTTAGGGTATGTTTGATTGATTTAAATTCCATGAAAAATGTCACATTCGAGAAATTTAATTTCTACTTTAACTGTTTGATACAAAAGGTGAAATGAGGTTCGAGTTTCAAGGTATAACCATTTTAATTTGTCAATTTCATGGAAAATGCATTGTTATGGGTACTTGGATTTTTATTTTCCAACTTACATGGAATTGGAAAGCCTTTCTACCTCTATGAATCAAGCGGATCCTAAGTCTGAAGGTGGT
>CAIGRK010088413.1:0-13174 GCA_903798315.1 Fraxinus greggii
TGTGCTTACCAGGTGGGCGCGGACGGAGGGACTAGGTACCATTGACCATTAAAGCGTCAAACTCACGTCCCATAGCAGCACGCCATTCTGGAGAAGAAGTTGCTTGTGTGTAATTGGATGGTTCAGTTTCGGTGATCACCATGGAGAGTACCTACAGGGAATAAAGAGTGGAGTACATAGTGTAGTTAGGGAATGATTTTGGTTTTGAGTAACCGGTCATGGAGCGAGTTGTGGCGTGGCCTGGGTTACTATTTAGGTTGACTGTTGTTGGTGTGAGAGACAGTAATGGTGGTTCTGGTTGGTCAATGGAAGTGATTTCAAGCTGGGGATGTGTTGAATTTGTTTGGGATTGTGCGGTTGTAGTTGGAACAGGTTGTTGGATTTCAGATGAATGAGATGGATTTGTGCTGGAGCATGGGAGAAATGGAAGGGAGGTAAATGTACCTGGGGTTGCTTCACTCGGTGAGGCAAGAGAAGACATGACTCCTCTTTTTGCAGGAAACTCAATCTCATTGAAAAAGACATTTCGAGACACATATACACGACCAGTCATATAATCAAGACACATGTATCCTTTTTGTTGACTTGAATAGCCTATAAATATACACTCTTTGCTGTGGAAAGAGAGTTTGTTGTTCTCGTATGGCCGGAGTAAAGGATAACAAGCTGATCCAAAGATTTTTAAATGTGAAAATTTTGGAATTTTGTTGTGAAGCATGTAAAAAGGAGTTAAGTTATGTAACACTTTTGCGGGGAGTCTATTGATGAGATAAACAGATGTTAGGAAGGCATCGGGCCAATATGTTTTCGGTAGGTGAGAGCGAGCAAGAATTGTTAAGCCAGTTTCTACAATATGACGACGTTTACGCTCAGCGATCCCATTTTGTTGAGATGTATGTGGGCATGTTAAACGATGAAAAATGCCATTTTCTTTTAAAAAAGATTTGAAAGAGGTGGAGTTGAATTCACCACCGTTATCAGTTTGTAATTGTTGAATTGTACAAGAGAATACTTCCATGAGAGCCTTAAATTGTTTAAAGATTTGGAAAACTTCATTTTTAAACGTAATGGGATACAACCAAGTGAAGTCATCAACAAAAAGCACATAGTATTTTGCTCCACCAACCGAGTACATAGGCGATGTCCATACATCTGAATGAATAAGAGCTAAAGGCCTAGAGGATTGGCGAGTTGAGTCACTAAAGGGTAATTGTTTAGATTTCCCCAAAGGACACGAAGAACAAAATTCTAAATTATTGGAATTGGAAACGTCTAAATATTTGGAATGAAATAATTTATTTAAAATAGAGTGAGATGGGTGTCCTGGACAATTATGCCATGTTTCGAGAGTGGTAGAGACACCAAGTTGAGCTGTAAAACAGGAAGTTTTATTGGATGGACTTTTATTTTCTGCAATTGGATAGAGTCTGTTCTTAACTTGCCCTTTGAGTAGAAGTCGCCCCGTGTTGTTTTGCTTCACAAAAAAATCATTTCCAGTTAGAAAAAAATAGCAGTCATTATCCAAGCAAAATCGATTAATAGAGATTAAGTTTGAGGAAGCATTTGGACAATGAAGAACATTGGATAGAGTAAAATTGGAATGATTTGTGGTGAGGGAAGTGGTACCCATATTTTTTATCACCAAACCTGAACCATTTCCAACTGTAATTTTTTCATCTCCTTCATAAGGTTGCGAGGTGGTGAGATTTGCCATGTTACTGGTTATGTGTGCATTGGCCCCACTATCAGCATACCACACCTGTTGAGCATAAGAGTTGTTGCCCTCGCAGCCATAGCACCGAGATCTGATGGTGGTACTCGGTCTTGATAGGAGAAGTCGAACTTGTTGTAGCAATCAATGGCCTTGTGGCCCTTTTTACCACAGATTTGGCATACAGGTCGGTTATTAGTGGTTTGTCGTGCATTGGACTTATTGTTGAAAGGGCCCATAAGAGCTTGTGGGCTATTTCCATTGGATGAACGATTTTGTGAAGGGAATCCAAAGCCTTTGTTTGTCCTCGGAGGTCCTTGTTTTGAATGTGTTGTCGCAAAGGCAAAATTCGTCTCTGCAGGTGCCAAGTTTGAGGAGGACTCCATGAGTGTTTCAAAGTTTAGAATCTCAGTTTGAAAATCATCTAGTGAGAACTCTTTATCTCTTGTTGCGAATGTGAAAGCAGTCACGAATGGCATGAACTGTGGCTTGAGCCCACTGATGAGATACGTGATGAGATCTTGTTCATCCACCAATTTTCCTGCAGCGGACAGTTGATCAGATAGAAGTTTAGCCTCTTCAATATACGAAAGGCAAGAGCGATTACCTTGGTTAATTGTTTGAAGTTGCCGTTTGAGGAAAGTGATTCAAGATCGCGATGTAGATGAGAACCGGGCTAGAAGAGAATCCCATACTTGTTTCGATGTGTCTAGATTGAAGACTGTGGAGATAAGTTTCTCCACAATGGAGGCATAGAGCCAATTGAGAACACTGTTGTCTTTCTTAGACCAGCGTGTATACTCCGGATTGGGAGAGTCATCAGGCAGAGTCTTTGGTGGAGCAGGGCTGGTGCCATCAACTAAGCCAACCATGTCGTGACTGTTCAAGAATACCAGAAATTGGATCCTCCAGGTAAGATAATTGGGACCATCCAATTTGGGACATTTAAGGGTATTTTGAAGGAAAGAGGCCATTGGAATACGAAATGGTGTTGCGGAAGCAAGGTCGAAGGACTATCTTTTCTTTGGT
The DNA here is from genome assembly GCA_903798315.1 of Fraxinus greggii. NCBI lineage: Eukaryota > Viridiplantae > Streptophyta > Magnoliopsida > Lamiales > Oleaceae > Fraxinus > Fraxinus greggii. The sequence goes on from CAIGRK010088413.1 coordinate 2,741, forward strand.
ATTAGCCTTATGGCTCTGATACCATGAAAGAACTCAAATAACACTTGGAAATAATCTGGTGGCGAAACCTTACATCTCCTCTGTTTTCATTTTACTTAAATAATACACAAATTACAGCTTTACAAAACTAACTATGGAATGTACAACTTTACAAAAATAATTGTGATTTGTGAAAAATGGAAATACAGGAGAGAATCATGGGATTATAACTGATTTGTGAGGAGATTGGGGAGGTGATTCGGTTGCTGTTGGTTTGGGAAGTTCACGAATGATAGCTGCATTTTCGGGATCTTCATGACTGCTCTGTCCAGCTTGCTTGTGCAGTCCATTTTGCTTATTCTGTAACAATTGACACCATCAATTCAAGTACAACATATATCACACACACAAAAAAATAATAAATAAAAAATAAAATTTGAATCTTCTCTACTATTCAATATTCATACCTCACATGTATATAATTTTATGCGAATAGATAGTATCTTATTCAATTAACACACTCGCGAGAACGGGAGCTGGGTTGGCTCTGTACATGCCGAGAGCATTCTTGTAGGACTCTAATGTCAACTGTGCGTGGAAGTGCATAAAAATTAAAAGAAATATATCAATTACTTTATATAATAAATGGTTTGACCTTAAAACTACCAAATTATTTAACAAAAAGGCCCTTCATCCTTGTTTGGTAGAATTTTTTGATGATAGACTATATGAAAAGTGATTATTTTGAAGAATGCATTATTAAAATTGATTTTTTTATAAAAATAAAAAATTAGAACGTGGAGTTCAACCAATGCCTTCACGTCTTCATTGTGGTGTGCTTGTAATGTTGATCTTGCAATATAACATCGATATTTAGAAAGGGTAAAAGGAGGAAGAACCCTTCCTTTCAGGAAACCCGTCAGGCTCTCACCATAGCCCTCAATTCCAGAGCATTCCTCCACAAACAAAATCTAATGTAAATATTCAAACTTCCATTTTGCTTTCACCAAACAAAACAACAGAATTTTTCCCTGAAGAAAACCCATTCTGTTTCATGTCCATTATCTTATCCTTGAGATATTAGACATATATTGATTCAACCATTGTTGTGGATCCTGAATTGATGAATTCTGAGAGGACCCTTTTGTTTGGTGGATTGGAATAGCGAAAAAGATTTCATGATCACGAATTTTTTGGGTAAAAAAATTAGTATATCTATGGTGTTCGTAGAATGTCCTCATAGAAGTATAGTGTGTATATTTTAGCGTTTCTCGCTTTGCCTTCTATATTCTCCTGATTGCAGCCAAAGAGAATTCGTGAACACGAATCTATTAGGAAAAATACTTAGCATATGGATTGTGTTTGTAGAATGTCTGGAAAGAGGAATATGGTGTACATGTTGGCTTTCTTCGCTTTGTCTTCTGTATTCGCCTGATGCAATTGGATTGGCAGCCAATGAAAATCTAGTTAATTCTTATTTGGTTCATTGAGGTTGTTCCTTAACGTTTGACCTTTAGCGACATAATTTCATCTCTCTTCGATTGGAAGAGGTAAGGATTACAAGAATGGCTTATCGTATGAACACGAGGGCTTATTCATTNTGTCTTCTGTATTCGCCTGATGCAATTGGATTGGCAGCCAATGAAAATCTAGTTAATTCTTATTTGGTTCATTGAGGTTGTTCCTTAACGTTTGACCTTTAGCGACATAATTTCATCTCTCTTCGATTGGAAGAGGTAAGGATTACAAGAATGGCTTATCGTATGAACACGAGGGCTTATTCATTATCCTCTTCCGAACCTCCTCTGGCTCAGAAATTAAAAAATGATCCTGTCACTCAGAAAACTGCGTACAGCACTGTTACTAGTTTTTACCAGACACATATTGGAGGTTACTGGAGAAATGTGACCGTATTATGGAGCAAGGATTTGTCGAGTCATTCTCTGAGTATATCTGTTGCAACCATGGAAAGTGAAGGTCATCAGACATGCAAAATTGACGTTAGACCTTGGCAGTTTTGGGCAAAGAAAGGGTACAAAACCTTTCAGGTTGATGGGAATCAATTGGATGTCTATTGGGATTTTCGTTCAGCAAAATTTTCGGGTAGTCCAGAACCCTGTTCAGATTTCTACGTTGCATTAATTTCTGGTGAAGAAATGGCATTATTGTTAGGGGATTACACTGAAAAGGCCTGTAAGAGAACAAAATCAAAAGCAGCCCTGGTTGATGCAATGCTGTTTTACAAAGAAGAGCATGTATTTGGGAAGAAATCTTTCTCCACAAGGGCAAAATTCGACTGCAGGAAAAAGGAGCATGACATTGTTGTAGAGAGCTTGACTTCAGGGACTAGAGAACCCGAAATGTGGATTAGCATAGATGGGATTGTGTTGATACATATTCGAAACCTGCAGTGGAAATTCAGGGGGAATCAGACAATCTTAGTTAATAAACAACCGGTTCAAGTCTTTTGGGACGTATATGCTTGGCTATTTTGCATCCCGGGCTCAAATCACGCGTTGTTTATCTTCAAGCCAGGTGCACCGGAGGTGGATAGTGACAAAGATGAAAGCTGCAGCCATGGCGATGGAAGTGATTGCAGTGGGGATAGCAAGTATTATTCGACGATAAGCTATTCGCAGGCTTCAAGGTTCTGTCTTTTCCTCTATGCATGGAAGATTGAGTGAGAGATCGCGTCTATAAACTCAGAAGAGTTCGTAGCTCTTCAAGTATTCATTGGAGTAAATTTTGTGATGATAAAACTCCCAAATTCTTGTTGATTATACAATCATGTTGTGAAAATTAATTTCTCCCAGAAATGTTGATTTTTTTTTCCTGCAATTTGGTTCTTATTGATCTGCATTTACGGAAATCCTGAAAAGGGAAACGAACACAACTTACAAATTCTCAAATGTTTTACCTTAGATACCATGCTTTGATGAATATAGATTTCTTAAATGTTCTGTTTTCTTTTATCATGTGTTCTTGGTGTTTCTATCAGTGGTTTGTGGCATTGAATATTTAGTTGTAAGTACATGTCAAATGGGACATTTTTGCAATTTTCTCGAGATTGGACATGGTTGAGTCTGGCTCTGGCTTGCCACAAAACCCGGGTCAAGCCAGCCCAATCTGATAAACATCACTACAAGTGAAGCATGAGCGTATCATCTAGTTAGGTTATTTATCCAAATACATATCAAAAGCGTTATACATGCGAATGATAATGAATGACTTCTTAGCAGAATACCATCACGGCATCGCCTATACTTAATGGGTCCCAGCAAGTGGAGGGTTCGAAGAACAAGGGAAAATTAAGACTGGAAAACCCAACCTTTCATGAGGTGTGGAATTAGCTCCCAGACCTTCAAAATTGAGGTGTTAACTCCTATTCTATTCAATCTTGTGAGATTTGGTCAAAGTTAACATAGAGAGCATATTATTTTCAAAATTCTCCAAGTAGGTAATTATTTATTTTTTATATTTTTTTCATTGAATGATCATTTACCATTTACCGTATAACATAACATTGATGTTGAAGGTGAATTTAGATCCAATAAGAAAATCTATGATAAATGATATTCTTTTAATTTTTCGTTTCTAAGAATTTTTTTCCCGGGGAATTCTATTTTGAATATTATTTACCTTAAGCAGTCGTCTTTAAATGGTCTATTCGGTGCATATTTTAAAATATACTTTGAATACTCGCTTGGTAAATTGTATGTTTTTAGTTACTTCTTAAGGGAAGACAAAGATGCTTTATCGAACATAATTGCACAGGTTCAATACTGAGAACTCTAGTCCCACTCATCAATACTGAGATTAATGGAATTAGCACACAAAACAACTCACGAATGCTGCATTTTGAACAAAGGAGATCCCATTAAAACTTTCTCAATTCGAGCACTATTTTCACGTCTTGGGCCGGAAATCAAGCACCCAATTTGTGTGAAAACCACCATTAACGTTTCTGATTTCTTCACGAATCATATATTTGATTCATTGACTAGCCCTTCACAAGCATTTCTTGTAATTCTCAGATATCTGTCTCCCATTCATGACACCTGATATTATTATTATTATTATTATTATTATTATTATTATTATTATTATTATTATTTTTTGCCCTCTATTTTTTTCCCAATAGAATAGCTGCAGAATCTTGGCTTCGAATTCAACTTTTTTTTTTTCTATTTAACATTTTTGCTTTGTTGAATTCTGCGTCAAGAGTTCAAGCTTGGAGTTACCCTAATTGGTAAAGAGCAGTACTGCATTACTTGTTTCAAATTTGGTTCATATTTTTCTTTCTTAGAGAAGCTTTCTTTATTGGTTTTCTTGAAAACCGATGTGAAAGAAAATCGAGATTTTATTTATTTATTTATCAATTTGTAATTTTATATCATAGACCAATGTGGTGATGTTATTCTTAGAATTGTTATTTAGAAGAACTTGAGATTCCAAAAATCTGACGTTTTTCGAAATTTCGTGGATTCAGGAATAGTTTTGAGAATAATGATAAGAGGAAAAAATAACAAGAACCACCCAGTAATTAAGAATTAATGGGGGTTGAATTAACGATGCAATCAAGAGTAGGGAGTTCTGGTTATCCACAGGATGGCAAAGAACCTTATACCTGAACCACAAATCAATCCAGTTGGCCTTCGCCACAGATATTGCTTTCTATTGCTTTTCTCGGGATAAGGCATTGTGTTTTCATTTCTCAGTTTATATACGAGTCGGTTTCTCGAGATCCAGAATATAGTTCCTGTGGTTCAATCAAGAATTCAACAATGTGTTCAAGAACCTAGTACTCTGGAAAAATGGATTTGGCTTCCATCGAATTTGATTAATACTATGAAAGATTCTGAGCTGTTTTGGCGTGCTTCATTTGTACCTAGAATTGAATAGTACCCCTTTAAGTTTAAGGGAACTCCCAAGATTGCATTCATGTTCTTGACAAGAGGACCTTGCCAATGGTGCCTTTGTGGGATAAGTTTTTTAAGCAGAACGAGAAGCTTTATTCGATCCACATTCATTCGTTGCCATCCTATCAGCCAGATTTCCGGACTACGTCAGCTTTCTATGGCAGACAAATTCCCAGTCACGTATAGAGTCAGGTATAGAACCGGGGGGCTTAATGAAAAACTTAGATAAAGAAATTTCGAACAAGAAAATATTTTCAACCACACATTTACACAATCAAATGTTTTACACGTAAACCCAAAACTTTTCCCTACTTTTTAACCACATATTCTCCCAAAAAATCACTATTCAAAACTTCATTTTTTCAAAATAATGAGTGGGGCTAACTTGTGCTTTGAACTGAATCACTGGTGAGTGCAAGAAATGTATGCTAGTTCTTAAGCCAATAACTCAGTTTAGTTAGCAATAATGTCGCGTCTTAGGTTCCTCGCTCTAATGGCTAGGTTTTATTATCATACTAATATAAATATAATTTTCAAAGAGTAAAAAGAAAAACTGAAAGGTTGTATTGATGGTTCTTTAGGTGTTTCAATGCAAAACAGACTTTCCTTCGAAGATGTAATCGATTGGCGAATTGTTCTGTTGTACGGCTAACCCTTCTCATGATAGAGATTCAAAACTTTTTCTCCGGAATATATGCAATGTGGCAGCAACAGAAAACAATATCAGCACTAGCTATATGTGCCTCTAGCGATCGATGTATGATAAGTTATACGTTACTGTAGTGATTCTCTTAAAAACATATATAAGGAGAAAGTGTTTTCCACTTGCCTCGGATTTCGGTCTTCGTTTTAGTTTCTTTTTTCTTATCTTATTTCTTTCCTTTTTCCTAAAATTTAATTACGCCTCAGCGAATTAAATATTTTCTTTGTCTAAACAACCATTTGCATATACTAACGCTCATAAATGTTCACGTACCTAATAAATTCTGTGATTACATTTGTGTTCAAACTTCAAAGCAAAGAAAGTTTTGTGTTTAAAAAATCTGCATATTGTTATGCATGTAATTGGTTTGAACCAATTTAAATGATGTTTACAATAAATGCATCCTAATTTTAAGAAATTAGATTACTGTAGTGTAGTTTATTACTATGATAAACGGTTTTTGCTCATTCCCATATTACGTGTGTTTCGTTATCTAAAAAATCAGATTGCATGCATCCTTTGTGGCACGCACGAGTGTTTGATCCATTTATGTAAAATTACCATTTTATATTCTGTTGAAGATTTCTACATTCCGTAATTCTAAACTTCATTTGGTGGCATGTGGTTTTCTTAATTATGAAAGTGCATGGACTTTCATTGTGGTTTTCTCCAAAGCAGTATTTCTCCTTATTCCAACTGCCACTCGGCAGTTTCGTTGGTGTCCCTTCCTTGAAAAAAAAAAGTGAGTTTTTCATTTATGAAATTGATTTTGGTCTCATTGGAAGTTTGGAAAATGTATGCCCCTTCATTTTTGTTGTAAGCCAACGGTTTGCCTTTTGGAAATGAAAGTGCACACCATAGAATAAGGTAACTACCATTTTGAAAAATTAGCCTTCAACGGACGGGCCCGTACAGTGTTAGTGTAACTAGATTTTGGTTTCATGGTGATAGTGCTTTTATTTCAGACATAGACAATAATAAAGTTACACCACAAGTGCACCAGGATTATGATTGGAAACCAGTATGATGGATTCTTACAATGGTTCTTTATGGAACAGGTAGTGCGCATATGATGGTCTCCATGCACGTTAGTCTTTATTAATCTCTTGACATGATACCATTATACTATATATGTTCATTGGTAGATCTAATCGGAGATATAAAGCAACTAAATCTTTATCAATCACGGCGTTCATAATCTACTCCTGAAGTATATGATTCGGTGTAACTGTAGATTGACCTCTGTGGGGGAATCAGATGCTTATTACCTGATCATGTGGGAATCAGATGCTTACCTGATCACTCAAGCACAAGATGCAAAGTGTTTTAGTCAAAGGCATTTGGTAGAGTTTTGGCCCGTTAACTTCGATTTCCAAAATCATAAAAAGGGAACTTTCCTGGATGGTGCTACAAATGGAATCGGATACCACAACAAAGGTAATCACTTTTTTGTTCTATATAGAGTCCCTTTCCCACTTTAGGAATTAATTGATACAAAGCATTGGATATCTGGCATCAGTCTCTCTTAGTTCATTCTTGGATTAGCATGGTATGCAGTTCCGAACTCTTATCAAAATTTATAAATAAAATATTTTGAAGGATGTTCAAGCTACTCTGTGTGTTTCTTTTGTTCGCTCTATTTAGTACTGAATTGTGGGTTGTCAACTTTCCATTTTCCTGACAACACAAATTTCTGCTAAAATCTTTTAGGATGGGGAGAAGGACCAGGCTGGTGAGAAAAAGAAAGCAATAGTTGTCGGGCCATGGGGAGGAAATGGAGGGACTAATTGGGATGATGGAAGTTACAATGGAGTGAGAGAAATCACCCTCAAATTTGGTCGCTGTATCGACTCAATATGTGTGGTTTATGATAAGAATGGCAAGCCTGTTTCAGGAGAGAAGCATGGTGGTTCCGGCGGTAATGGCACTGCTGAGGTAACCTTTTATTTCATTTCTGTTAGTTTATTTATGTGCGATATAGAGATACGGATCCAAAAGGATTCAGAAAGTATTCCACATATTTGACACAACAAAAAGAAAAAAATATCCCATTAAATGCAATTATCACCCAATTCTTTGTGCAAAAAATTGGACCATACAACTTTTTTGTTAGAGCATGTTTGGCTAACCTCAAAGGTTTACTATTAAGTTAATACTCATTTTACTTTTAAAATAAGTAACTTTTTTACTTAAAAGTTATTCAAATATATTTTAGGCTTAGCTATAAATGCTCTTAGTCTCATGATAATGACTCAGTCACAGATATATGAAAAACTGATCCAATATGTTGAGATAGGTTCTCAATTCTTATTTCCGTCTTATATAATTTATAAATCGTGTTTTTAAGTTCTCCCTTCTATGCTTATATGCTCCCAAGATTATAGTAAATTGATTCCAAACTTTTAAAAAGAAGCAAGTTGGTAACCACTCCCGACGATGTGAAATGTCCAAACTCCATTAAATCATTAGGATCCTCCTACGTCGAATTTTATGAAGCTAGATTTTATTTTCGAAATTGGTGATGCCTAGAGGGGTGTGATTTAATTGAGATTTCGACGGCTTCGACTATAATTAAGGTTGATGATGATTACATGTTCATTTTTAAAGGTTGATCAAATAAGTTGGGAATCCGTAATGCAATTTTCTCGAAACTTAATAATATAATCTTAGGGGTTGTTTAACAAAATTTTTTATAACATTTTAGCATATTTTGATAAAATTGATTTAATGTGTAGTTGAAAAATTGTGAATTCTACTAAATGTGTGTTTAAAATTGAAGTTTGACAAGTTGAAACTTGATAAAATTTTAGCAAAAAGTTTATCGAACGAGTAATTAATTACTTCATGGATTCTAGATCAAGCTGCAATTTCCTGAAGAGTTCTTGACAACTGTGAATGGACACTACTCGCCTGTGGCTCGTGGTGGCGGCCCAGTGATCCGATCACTCACTCTTAAAAGCAACCGAAGAACGTTTGGGCCATTTGGAGTTGAAGAAGGAACACCATTCTCCTTTCCAATGGAGGGTGGCCAAATTGTGGGATTCAAGGGAAGGAGTGGTTGGTACTTAGATGCCATTGGGTTTCACATATCTCGGCACAAAACTACCAAAATGATGCAAAAAGTTCAACAGAGGTTCAGAAGACTGACTAGTTCAGCACCTTTGGCTGTCCCTAAAGATAGTGATGAAACTCGAGTTAAAGGCATGAAAGCTCCAGCTTAGTAGGATGATGCAGAATTCTTGTTATAGGTGTTACGACGCATACTTATCTTGAGAATTGCATATGGATTATATTTTCTCATCTTAATAACTTGCATTTCCATTTGTGGATACAATTCCATCTAAGAGTGTGCTTTAACTATCAAGATGAAGCTCATTTCAATGTTGAGAAGGTCTTCACTCATAAGCTGCCATATGATTTAACCCTATTTTACATCAATCATGCTACACGTACCCTTTGGGGTACATGTTGGTTTACCCGACCCCGTCCCCTCCCTCACATGGGGGTCGGGTCCCAAGCATTTATTGGATGTGGGACCCGACCCCCATGTAAGGGAGGAGGTGGGATCGGATAAACCAAAGTGTACCCTAAAACTATTCATATCTATTGGAGGTCCATCACACTACGAGAGATACCAAGTGTCAAATATAATTAATGTCCGCGTGGTAACTAATTTTTTAGGTCGATAACCACATTAGTCTAACTAATTTTCAAATACATAAACACTCGAATAATTGACCTTTCAGCTTAATCACCATACCAAATTAATCAAGTGTAAAATACATCCAGCTTTATGAGGTGTAATAACGTAATTTTTTATTCAATATGAGGTCCTTCAGCCTGCATGTGGGCCAAGTCTAGAAATACGAGTGTACTAGCTCTCATGTTTTAACCACTACACCTCTGGTAAGTGTTTCATAATGCGAATGAGATGATACCATATATATGACCAAAGATGTAAGAAATTTGAAGTTTCCTCGGCTCTATCGTCAAGTACAATTTAATACCGTGTACCAAACACACTACATTGTTTTGTTTTTTTTTTCTCATTAATTTCAAAAATATGCCTGCCCCTCTCTATCTCTATCTCTTTGGATCTCATGATCTAATGCTATCTATGACCATTGGTGTTTAGCACCCTCCCCGTCGTCAAATTGACTTGTATTAGTCACTAGTGAGGATAAAAAGCAATATTCTACCAATTTTGACTATTAACCGCAACCAATTAAAGTAAAATATTAATCAAATTTCTTTTCATTTAGTTTACTGGAAGTAACACACTCTTAAGGAATTACATCCTACCAGTTGGAATTCCAAAAAGTGTGTGACTTTATACCAAGTACTGTTACAATCACTCTGGATATAAATCACCTCTGAGTGGTTTAAATGATGCACACAGAAGCGAGCAACGATAATAACACGTGATTATGATTCATTCATTCATACACGAATACTAAAAAGCAATAAAGAATTGGGAAAAAAAAAACTCTCATAATTTCATTAATTTTTAATCAAAATCCAACTAAGAAAACGACAGTGCACAAAGTGTTTAAATAGTGTAATTCTAAGAAAAGAAAACCCTAAATCCCAATTAAAGATGAAAATAACCTTAATTAAAGAAATAGAAAATGAACTAAAACGATAAATAAAAGGAAATTAAAGATTGGCTTTGATTAGGGTGGGATATTCGTGCTCTATCGTTAACTTATCGAATCGAGCCTTAACTTAGCAAGCTGAGTAATAGCTTAATGCTTCACTGTCAAGTAATATGCTCATAGTGGACATGGAATTACAAGAATTACCTAAAGTTTAGAGTTCTGCTCAACATGTGCT
>CAIGRK010088453.1:0-11096 GCA_903798315.1 Fraxinus greggii
AGCCATAGCATTTATGACACTGATTAATTGGTCCATCAATTTATATGTTGGTTGTCAAATAGATAAGAATGTTTAATTAGGATTCAAAAATGATACTGATCTTTCTTAAAAAGTTACACATCATTAAAAAAAAAAAAATCTCACAGGAAAATTCTCTCGAAGAAAGTGAAAACGATCAACATACCAATATCGAGAGGATCATGAGTTTCAGTATCAATTTGAAATTTGACTTCAGCAGAAGCAAGAGTTATGGCCCCTCTGTCAATACGTCTTTGTCTCATTACCTGCCAATGCAGGTGTGAGAACACTTTTCATAATTACATATTTATCAACAGAATTTGTGGGAATACCTTTGCTAAAGCATTCATATTTCGCAAATCTCTAGTTAAAGGATCCATCAACCGACTGCAATATCAAAAAATAAAAATAAAAAACCACGAAAGAAAATTAGCTACTTAAAAATTGTTGAACCACTTGATCTAAACATTTAAGCTGTGCTGGTGATGGTCACATGCATATCATTTTTGTCTTCTTGAACACGTCCTCTCACGTGTAAGCTAATTTTTCACTTTCAAAAACCGACACGTGTTTCATTAAATAGCTGGCGGCAAGACTCAAGCCCAAGACCTTTACCTGCTCTAATACAATGTCAAACCACTTGATCTAAAAGCATAAACTGCTAGATAAGACGACACATATATAATTTAAATATTGTCTTCAACAAAAGAAGCAGTCCAATCAATTTGTCAATTAAACAAGTGTCAGCAATAAAATAACTAAAAAGGAATATTCCCCCCTGAAGAGCCTCAAATATTAGCTATCAGCAATGCAGTGGAGCATACATTTTTCTTTGTTCATTTGAGACGCATAAACTTCAATGTCAGCAATGTATAATTCTTTTGACAACCATGCATGTTTGTTTAGGAAAAAGCTGATTATCATATTTCAAACAAGAGGGAGATTAAAAAAACATGAAAAATAACAGTAGCATGTAGAAATGGCACAATATAGATCAATCAGTGGAATCAACATTAATATGGAATTTCTTATCAGGTATGTATTATAGTTATTTTAAGGAGGAGGAGGAGGAAGAGTGCTCTTTAAAATGAAGAGCACTACTGGAGATGCTCTTACAAGAGCGTGACAGCTAGCAGTTCAAAATATAAAGGACAAGGACTGAAAAGGAAATAACCATTACCAAATTACTCTGCTTAGCACAATGGCAATGGTAAAATAATCTAAGAGGTGCCACAATGTGTTAAGAAAACAAATCTGCATGCACTACCTGTCATCCATTCTTGCCTGAGCCTCAACATATGACAGTGCAGCACTTGATTTAATAATGGTCTTTGTGTATCTTGTAGAAATGATCTCTGCTTCAGGGGTCATTTCCTGAAACATAATCAAATTTAGAAAGATATGGCCATATTAAGACTTGGTTGGTCTAACCATTTGCAAGAAACAGCACATCAAAAAGTGAATGGTCTGCTCCTAACTTTGTTGGCAACCTATTGTGCAAGCAAGCTGTAGATCAAAGCAGTGGCCTCGTGACATTTATAATTAGCCTCGAGAGCAAATTATTTAAATTTCACCCTTCCTTAAATCAAATTTGTACGCTTTCACAAACTGAGTCAACAATACAGTGGCCTTAACTCTCAGGTCTACACATGTTTCCAGCAACAAACAAAGTCAAAAAACATAGAGGCAGTTAATATTCAACATTCCATCATAAATTAAAAGTCCCTTTCGTTGGCTTCTTCATGATACATTCTGTTGACAGCTTGACCTAAAAATATAAAAACTCTGGCTTTCCTTGCATATGGCTAAGAACAGCAAACTCATAGTTTTTGTAAAGCAATTTTACTGTTATGCATCACGTTTATTAGAAAGAAAGTATTATTATTTTAATAATTCATCGAACTACTAAGCTTGACGAAGACAAGAATCTCATCCTTGGAAGCAAAATGCAAAACATAGCACCTCCCTTGCAGGTTGATGAACTTGACACATAACGTGCATGAAAGTTTCATAGCACTCAAAGGAATTCATACACTTGTATCAGCTCACAGATCCAGCAAACACATAATTCCTTCCAAATGAGAGAACAGAAGATTAGACACCGAATTGATAATTCCGAGAAAAGCATGTACCCAAATAACAGAAAAGGCTAGTCTCTCCACATCCGCACGCAGTGAACAAATATCTGCAAAGAACAGAGATGGCATTTCAAAGTAAGCTATCTTAAAGCTTTTGTGCCCATATATTTCAAAGAATAGAGCTATGCAAAAATAGTAACAATAAATTTGACCCAAATTTATAAAATAAAAGATCACCTTCTGTTAAAGGTTTTGGAAGCATGTCAATCCGTCGATCAACAAGGTAAACAGAAGTACCCCTTTGTGCAGCTTCATCATCCAGGGGAGTTCCAGGGTGAACAAAATTAGTGACATCAGCAATATCTGATACATTTCGTTAAGGATTGATGTTGGAAGTCAAAGAGGTATTTCCATTTACCCCTATAATAGAAAACCATATTCAAAAAGCTTTGAATCCAATCCCGTTATATGTTACTGTCATCGAAAAGCTTAAGATATGAGAAAGGGCATTTGTCCTAGGGGAGAATTCCATGTATCTGAGTATTCCACACATTATGTGGTGGCTAGACCTGATCTCCAGAACATTTACATGGTCATTGCCATACTGAATGACAATAAGAAAAGTTTATTCTACAATTATAGGAAATGAAATTTTGTAGTATATAACATTTGTATTTGATTATTTGATTTCAATTATAATGTTAAGCATTTGATTTATAACTTTTGATTGCAAAAGGTTATTTTCTATTTTTTATTAAAAGATTAAACAAAACAGTTGTAAATATTTTCTATTTCTCCTAACAGTAAAAGCATCTGTATATTATCAAAGTCTTAATTCATACACAACATCAAGGTTGTTCATGTCAATAGTTACGGAAAGGATACGAACTCCCACTTCAAAATTCCCATTTGGAAGAGTTGTACAATGCAATGCATCATCAATGTCCTTGCACCCTGCACCAGCCAGGAAAATAATTGTTTCTCCAAGACATGATAACACAAATGGACCATTGAGCTTATGTGATATGAGATGTCTAAGGGGCTTCAAAACTGGACAAAGAGAACAGTGATCTCGATCCAGAAATGTTTATATTTTGGACACATACCTGGAGGATCCACACTAAATACACTTAGATGACGCAAATCCTGCCTAACAGGATTAGCTAAGTCTTCAGAAGTCACTGACCATGGTAATGGTGGCAAGCATGCCAAAACTTGAGAGGAGAATGGTCTGGCATCTATATCATTCTCTAGCAGCACCACCTACACCATCCATATAAGCATTTATCACATTGATACTAACAAATAGTAACTGATCAAGTACATTAAGAAAGACAGGCTTGCATATATCACATGAAGATTCAGAAGAATGGAAACTTGATTCTAGCGTAAAGTGGCTAGAGATGACAAAAAGTATACTTTGATTGAAATGAGTGAGTGTAACAATCACCAACTCTGTTTATGATTTCAAAGACGAGAAAAGGGGTAAATCCTATGATGCATCGACATGGATACGCGTGTTCGACACGTGTCGACACGCGATTTTTCAAATAGTTCTGAGTTCTGACACCACATGTTGCCAACACGTTAATTAAAATATTTAAAATTCTTCATTTATAATTTTATTTAGTATAAATTAGTTTTATACTTATTATTATTTATTGTTAAAATCTTTTAAATTTGAGTACCAATTTGTTATTAATAGCAACTTTGAGTTAAAAATATACAATATTTCTGAAGAAGAAAGAAGAATCACCATGATAGAGTATTGGAAGAGTGTCAGTATTCGACACGAGTTTAACACGTGTCGGACAAGTACATGCTACCCTAGTTGAAGTGCTACACATGGTAAATCATTAGAACTTACCTCAACTTCAGTCTCTCGGTCACCTATTTCTCCTATTGTTCTCACATAATGTCCAGAAGGATATCGAGATAAGCAATCCCATGAATCAACAGAAACAATGATTCTTTTGTCAAGTAGATTTCCAAGCTGTCGAGTTTGAATCCGAATCTTGGGTATTCTCCGATCTTTGGAGACAAATAAAGCATGTACAACACTACCGTCGCCCGCTGGCATACGCATTGGCTCCAAAGATCCACAATAACTACAACAAGATAAAGGTAAATAGATCAAATTAAATACAAAATATCACATAACTTCTCATTATAACAGAAGACACAATAAAAGTAATGCAGCAGCAACCACTTTTTTCAATCAAATGAATACTGTAAAATATACTTTGACTAGTAAATCACTTCAAGTTTGGGGTTGGTTGTTCCACTGTTTAAGATGAGGAATAAGAAAAACGCACCAAAGCACATTACAGGCAGCCAAAATGATCGGGCTCATTACACACAGCATAATTCTTGAGTAATGACTCGATTGACTATTCCTTTTTTTGCTATCCACTAAAAAGATTTCCTTTTCTTTCATACTTCGTGATCCCAAAGAGGTTGTCACTATATTATTCTACCCATTCTTTTTCTTTCTAGAAATTAGATTTTGATTTCAAAAATTGCCCTTGGATTCTCCCTTTGCTTCCGCAACATGAGGCTAACATCCCCAGCATGTTAAACCTAGATAAGGCTAGGCATAATTTTAGTGTCCAGCACGTTTGACACCTTTCCAAGCATGTCCAGACCATGTTGTGTCCAACATGTAAGAGAGACACTTCAAACCACGAGAGTATCTGTAGTTCTTAAAATAAGAGCCATGTTTTATATGAGCAATTGAACATATCACAATTTCTCTCGAGCTGCTGACACCAAACAATGACTGGAGAGCCAGAGAGCAGTGACTCGAATGCTTAAGAACTTAATAATCCTATTTTCACGTCCTATTTGTCACAAACAAATTTACCCAATGGTTCAGGGGTATTAAGAACCCTATAACTGAACAGACCACTAGTTTCAATAAAAAAATAACTAGTTGAGAAAAGAATTTCACTTACGAGTGCCAGTTGCGTTTTATAATACCAACAACACGCCCAGAGAGACGAGCTGGCATAGCATTCTCGTGATCACCAGAACCCTGCACCAGATTTGTGACTCTGGGAGCATCATCAGTGCTGTTTGGAGGTAAATGAACGTTATCTTCCTCCACATCATCTGCAATACATCAAATAGAATATCTGTAAACCCAACACAGAGCAGCAAACATACACCGTAAACAGAGAGGGTAAGATTACAAAAAAACCTGAATAGACGAGCAAAGTTTTTTTCCTGAACATCAGACCATAAGAATGGGTGCCTAAATATATTTGAAGTGACAAGTTTTAAATGGTAAAATAAATCCAATAACATGCCTACCACTTTAATGGACCATTGCAGATATCACCCAGATGACTAAAAATGCAAGATGTGGATGTTAAAATCGTGTCTTAGTACTTCATTGAACAAGGTGGTTTTTCTCTACTTTCAACTAAAAAACCTAATGGACTTATGATGGAGCATTTTCCGTCTACATAAATGGCCACTGAGCTGATATATTGCTTTTAGAGAGAGAGAGAGAGAGAGAGAGAGAGACATAAGACATGAAACTTGTGATATAATTGATAACAGTTTTGAATTGCTGTGGTTGATTGTACGTGTATCTTGATGGATTCTTCTATAATGAACAACTGCATGGTTTCAAACTTTTAAAGCAAGGAATTACAAACACTGGTACAGCTATAATTAATCAAAAAGGTTATAATCATGAAATTATGTGCATTACTCTGAAGAACCGCTTGAAAACAAAACCATAACCAGTATGGATCAAGGGACAGAAGCCTAATATCAGTGGCAATTACGTTTTTTTCACATAACATGAAAAATGCTTCACTTAACACACAAATAAGAAGAGTCTACACCAAGAATAGACAACTACGAAGTCAGTCCCTGTATATCGAAATGAATTTCCACTTTGACTTGTTTCATGTCAATCAAACAGTTCTTTTTTTCTTTTCTTTTTTTGAGATATATTTCAAGGTGATTTTTTAATCTGTAATTCCAATAACCTTCAGAATGATAGTATGTTCTATGATTTAATGCAGAACGAATCAACTAGGAATATCATGAAATTGAGGATGTTATTTAAAGGTGAGTGCCATATAGGCCCTATATAATGCTCAAACGTTAAAATTATCTCAAATATTTCCTTCCATCCAACTGTACTTTATCAAGTAAAAAGGGGCGTATAAATTAAAATCCATATATGAGTCATAGTTACCCATGCAATAGGAAAACACAAGCATGAACTCGTACAAACCTTCATCAGCTATTACAAGAGACTTCTCCTCTTGCCACTGCTCTCGAGGCAAAAGTTCCACGGCCACTACATCCCCATCAAAAGCCCTATTCATGTTCGCACGCCCACATATAATGATTTCCTCACCAATACTTTCACTCCCAACATACGCTTCAAAAGGATTGAAACGATTAACACGCAGTTTCCCTTGGTGGTAAATTCCACGATGCAAACCAGCAGTAATTTCTGACATGGGCTTATGCTGCATGGGAAAGAGTTAACAGGCAGCATTTATTAAAATGCATCAAGAATATAAAAAATAACCAAAAGCAACAATCAGATATATTCATCCAGGGTGCACAATCGTTGCCATATATACCTCGGGATACATTACTTTTCTCTTTGAGGGCCTCAAATCTTCGACATCCTCCATTGCAACATCTTCAGAGGGAGGCTGAACAATCAGGTCGAGCAATGATGGTTGACCAAGTGATTTTACATATGATTCAACTGCAGTAGAATTAAAGTCTGTAAGTGCGTGCCTATAGAATATGTAGCAAGGGGGGACAGGGTGGGGGGAGTATTGCAAGCGGAAGTAGCAGTAGAGATAGCCAGCAGAAGGGCATAAAAAATGTATGCTTATGTTTTAGAAATAAAATGAACAGTTCAACCCAGCAAACAAAACTGCGTCATAATAATTCCAACAATTATTATCTACCTGTCTCTGCAGATATACCCTCCTTGGTTGCCTTCCTCTTGTTCTCTCTATCATTTGTAATAAGGAGGACTCGCACAGTACTACCAAGGTGACTCTGATACCATAGGCTTGCCACCCGTATAGCTGAACCATCAATGGTAGTGTCAAAAGAGAAAAAAAAATCCAAAAGTTCTGCTATAAACCTAAAACCAATTACCTTTATTTAATAACAGATCATTCTTTAATATAGTAAACTCCACCTTATAGTACAGTCAAAAGTTCATGTTTGCATTAAATAAATTTCCTTAGGAGTAATAGCGCAAGGCTAAAAGTTACAAGACTGAGATTCCCAGAAAAATTATCAATTTTAATCTTTTGGATAGAGATGAAAGAATTTCGAGACATCAATGTATACCGGTGAATTTGATTTAGAGTGAAATTTTCAATGGAGCCTTTGTTGCTTATCCATTCCATATGAAATTCCCTCTTTCTACCTATAAATTCTCTTTCACCTCAAAATTTTAAAGTAGATCCCTGTGTAAATGAGCCAAATTACCAATTTTTTTTTAAAAGTTTGGCAAGCCTACATAAAGCATGGCATTTAAACGCTAAATACTGTTTAAATTTTGCATCTCATTCCCATGCATATCACTTGAGCACTTACAAAGGGGCTTGGTCTAATTAGGGAGCAGTTTTTCTGCACACCAAAAAAGCCATTTTTTTTTAACTGTCACTACTAAGTGTCTTGCATTCTTATATCCATTTAACATATGAATCCAATATTAAATCTATGAAGTAAGCAGTCTTCAAGAAGATATGTCGTACATGTATATTTATTTTCTATTTTCGAACATAAAACTACACTAACATCAATATTAACAATGCATGTTTAGCAGAGTTAAAACAAGGTTTAGAGTATTGATTGATGAGTTCAAATTTCGTAATTGAATTCTCTCTGACTGCAATTCTAACGTTTTGCCAAAAACAATCAGCCAAATGACAACTCAAAATGCTCATAGCATGGAAAAAGGGAACAAGAAACAAATAAAAATTGTCATTTTATTGATATTGAAGAGAACAGACCTCTATCATTCCTATCATTTGGACTTTCACCGGTTTCAATTTTCACAAATGTATCCCTACAAAAGCAATAAAAAATCAATTGCAGTACCAGTAATAGATCAAATTTTCTTAATAGACAGAGATACAGATATCTAAATTTATTATTGAAAATACAGGAAGAACGGTTATTTGCAAGAACATAAAGACGCCAATTAAAATATGAAACATTTTCAAGTGAGCTGGCATATTACTCAACTTCATACAACATAAATAATGGAGGACAAAAAGGTACCAAAGAAATTTCAGACTCAAATATGCCTCATCACATAAAATAGATTCTTGTTCCAGTTGGCTCCACAAAAAGATTGTTTTATATAATTACTCGAGTAACGACCCAGGCCTATGTGCCTAATGGGCTGAGGCTATCCTAGAACGTAAGTTAATGACTTGGACACGGAGGTCTTAAGTCGTTACCAAAAAAATCCCTCACGACTTTCTGTTACGTCCCCAAGATTTTAACACAAGAAATCTTTCTTATGAGAGACGTAAGTTAAATCCTAGTAAATAAGTTACACATAGAGGTTGGATCGTTATTAAAAAATGCACATTTCGTACAAGTATTCAAGTTAAATCTCTCATAAAGCAAAATTTTTGGATTCGAATCCTTGGGGCGAGACAAAAAGTAGCGGGGTAAGAAAGCAGACGCACTCCCAAAATAGACAGTACGTATAATATAACGAATTGGACACAAAAGCTCGAGTCGTTACAACCAGGCCCACATTTTGGTCTTTCACGCCTTCTAGGCTTACCGTCAACACTAATATTACCACTATTCTCAAGCAAAATTAACAAAATAAAAAGGTAAAGAAAATTAAAGAGAGCAGTTCCACTCGCATTTAAGTTTATGAATAACATGAACATGAACAAGAAGTTTTCTTCAAGAATTGAACGACGAATACACTGAAAGGAAATTTTGAGACGAGCCATAACCTAGAATCAAATGATCACAACAATCATGAATACACAACAGATGTTCATAGCAAAAATTAAGAAAGGAACATACTTGTGGTATTCATTGGAAAACACGAAGAACCTTCGTAGTGGATTGCTGCAAAGGGCTCGAAGTCTATTATATACAGCAAGATTCTTGTTCTTGACCTCCTCCAACACAATGGATAGCACCACCACGTCCTCTATCGCTGGATTTTCCAACAAATCAATCTAACAAAAATAACACACGTCAAAGTAAAATGCCTTTTACACAAGTAAACATCCAAGTTTCCAAAAATATAATGGCTTTACCTGATGGAGGACAACATTAGTATCAACAATGAGAATAGTGGAGGCATTGGAGCTCAGCCTCGCTGCTGAAACATCGCACACATTGCAAAATGGAGCTCCACAATATATATCATCTCTCAAATAGTGTTCCCTCACCACCTGCCAATCCAATTATCAGCTAAACCCCAATATTTTAAAACTCCCAATAGAACTCTAACAAAGAAATAAAAAATTAAGATTAGAGTTTTGCTGAGGACCTTAATTACTTTGCCTTGCTTTGTTTTCCTGACGAATGACTTGCTCTGCAGCATCCTTAAACTTCAATAATTATTATTGGGAAAATTTTGATTGCAAAATTTGAGAGTTATACTCAGTAGTCAATTTTCGCTGATATAATTTAAATTCTCCTTCAAACTTCAAAGCTGTTTACTGGGAGATATATCCCAAAAATCGGATCCGTGCAAGATGTCGGGGGCTACAGTTAAGACTCGTTTATTCGGCCCTTTTTATTGTTTGAGGAAAAGATTGTCCCTCTTCTTCTAAAACCTATACGAAGGAAAACAACTATTTGAAGAGAATATCATGCATAAGGAAAACAACTATTTGAACAGCATCACCATTTAAATAATAATTGAAGAAAATGCTCTACAAAATTATCTCCAGACATCTAGGGACATAATCCATATTCTAGATCAGTGAAAGAGCCCTTAGAATACAATTTAAATATAAATTGTTCATAATTAAATAAAGTAAAATAGTAATAAGCTGCTCTCAGAAGATTTTTTTGAGCATGGAGCCAGTTCATACGCTTTTTATTTTCACATTTTATATCGTACATAATATATAATTATATAAGACAAAAAGATACCATTTTAGTGGACTAGAACTCAAACGAAAGTGAAGAATCATTCATCAGCAGTATATTAAACTTTAAACCAGGATCAAACAATTAAACTTATAGTTGTCTGTAAATTTTGTTAGGAGAAAAATTTAATAAAAAAACTCACAGATTCAACCTTTCTACAATTGAATTACATCCTTCTAATTTTTGCAGATCGATTACCGTACTTCTTAAATGTGATGTCAGCTTATTCCCACGACTACATGGCATCCTAATCAGATTGAAGACGTTGATTATAAATTTATAACCTACTCAAACTTAAAATCACTGATTCATATCCTTCTCAGATTTTAACACACAGAGCTAAGGTCATCATCCCTTTCCATGCTTGTTCTTCCTAAGCTTCCACTTCTTCTAGATCTTTCTTCTTTTCAATTTTGCTACAAGTACAACGTATTCATCTTTCACCCACTTTTGCTTGTAAAATGACTTTCAAACATGCTTTGATCTCAAAAACTTCTGGATTTTAAGCCCAACTAATTTTAGCTTTGTACTCAGACAAATTTGTAAAAGAGAAACATAAAAATCTTTTGAAAAGAAACTAGTGACAAAATAACAATTTCAAGTAGAAATCCATCCAACTGGACTCGCTCAATTACAAAATAAGAAAAGCAAAACAAATTGTCAATTTTATGCTCTCCTCTAGTACACAAAAATACATATAGAGAGAATTCGTCCTTTTTTTTTTTGAGGCCAGTAACGTATTAACATTTACAAGAAAATATTGAATATAGAAAATAAAGTCATAATAAACTTAAAATATCAATTCCGATGCAAGTCCGTTTAGATATCATACCCTCAATTGGTCGGCCCTGAGAATTTAGAGGC
>CAIGRK010088470.1:0-15101 GCA_903798315.1 Fraxinus greggii
TTTATGAAAATAGGTAAGTAAAAGTGTTTTCAGTATTTTCGAAAATCGAAAACTGAAAATGATTTGAAAATAGCAAAGAGAATTGCCCTAATATTTTAGAGATCAAAAGATATAAAAAATTTTGGTTGGACGATTACTTTGACTATTCTATCATCGCAGAAAAATGTAAATGGAGCTACTAGCTACAGCAGAAAGCAGCCACTGGACCTATTTCCCAATAGGTTAAAAACTTCCATTTCCCACTGGATTTTCTTGTCTTTGTCATATATATAACTCAATGGGACATACATTGCAAAGTTGTCCAAATGTAGATTGATGTTGTTCCGAGTAAATTTGGGACTACATTTTTGCCATTCCATTTAACTCATTACTAGGTCTATTTTAACCGTACAAGTGGCAGTGTTAGAGAGTTTATGTTGAGTACTTTCTTCATTTAAGATAAGGTCAGATGTCTAATGAATCTGTAGCAATGTCATGATCAAAACACTGTCAGGTTTCTGTAGTTGGGGATTATAAAGACCTGGTCCTTAATTGCCCTAAATACAGCAATTCAAAGCAGTCAGTATCAAAGAATTCTAATTTATCATTACTGTTATTTTTCCAATTATTAGGCTTCAATTTTAACTTGCACGTGGTTTGTAATATTAAGTACAGAACAAGAGTCACACTTTTTTGTTTCCTGTGTTAGCCAGCTGTTAAAATGGACACTTCAATTTTAATTGACTGTCAGATTTTTCTACTAATTGCTGATTGAACTTTTACAATAAATCTTGATAGGTAAGTTGCTTGGGAAAGGAGGGCATGCAGAGGTGTACAAAGGGTGCTTGTCTGATGGTCAAATTGTAGCAGTGAAGAAGATAACGAAGAAAGAGAAGAACGATGAGGACAGAGTCGGGGACTTCTTGTCCGAGCTTGGGATCATAGCTCATATTGACCACCCGAATGCCGCTAGATTAATCGGTTTCAGTGCTGCTAATGATTTGCACCTTGTCCTTCAATTTTCTCCACATGGCAGCCTTGCCACAGTACTGCATGGTGGTATACTACTTTCAAATTCTTAACTTAGTCATTGGATTGTCATATTTCGATTGGATCATACCATTGCAGGGCATTTTAATATACAGATTCAAACTCAAGTTTGAATTTGGAATCTTAATGAGTTGAACGATAGTTCTAAACTATGAAAAATCATTGTAAGAATACAGATCAAGAATATGGATTCAATAACACTTTTAAGTGCAAGAGGACCTGTAATTAACTATGTTGTTCAGCAGTGGATTTAGACTAAAAATGCTTTACGATGTCAAACAATATAAATCCCATGTTATTTCGACTGATAAAGTGAAAATTTGGTATCACAGGTTCTGATGCGAGTCTAGAATGGAAAATAAGGTATAAGGTGGCCGTCGGGGTAGCTGAAGGATTGCAGTATCTTCATTATGACTGCCAAAGGCGCATAATTCACAGAGACATAACAGCCTCAAACATATTACTCTCTGAAGATTATGAAGCCCAGGTTCTTTTACCATGTTATCCTAGGAGAAAAAGAACAGGATACATATATAATTTTTCGTTGTTCATTGAGTAATTAGAAGTGGATGAAACTCTCTGTATTTTGTTTGTTATGCAGATATCTGATTTTGGATTAGCAAAATGGCTTCCAGAAAAATGGGCTCATCATGTGGTTTCCCCCATTGAAGGCACTTTTGGGTAAACTTCATTTGCCTGCTGCATTTGTTCAATTTAAAGTTATGATGCTAATAATTTTCACTTTGTATGTTGATTGGTGTCAGATATATGGCTCCCGAATATTTCATGCACGGAATAGTTCACGAGAAGACTGATGTATTTGCCTTTGGGGTTTTGTTATTGGAGCTCATAACAGGTCGTCGTGCAGTTGATTCATGTAGACAAAGCCTCGTGATGTGGGTATGCTTTCGTCTATTCCTATTACAGTATCTACTCCCCCGTGTTTAGTCTGAATTAGTTAATGTAGATTAGTCTGTTGAGAGTTTCCTAAAGTGAATGCTACATACCAAACATGCCTCTGAAGTTTTGCAACCAACGTGCATAGGCAAAACCGCTTCTGGATAAGAACAATGTCAATGAATTGGCAGATCCTAAATTAGGAAACAATTACGATGTTATAGAAATGAAGCGTGCCGTGTTTTCAGCTTCATTGTGCCTTCACCACTTGCCCAACATGCGCCCCAATATGAAGAAGGTACACCTTCATTATCTCTGTCTTGTATTTCCTTTCTATCGATTAGAAGCCAAGAAACTTTAAATGCGGGAAAATGCCCTTATCTTCAGGTCGTTCAGATATTGCGAGGTGAGAATGAACCAGTAGACATGAAACAAAAATCCCTGGGAGGAAGAGCGTTGATGGTAGATGCGTGTGACTTGGACGATTATACTGCTACAACGTATCTCAAGGACCTAAATCGTCATATGGAACTAGTCATGGAGTGATCTTTCTCATATAAGGATTGGTGCAGTGTTTGTATATAAAGAAGCTTTGAAGTAGTCTGCTTTCTGCTGTGTGCGCTTTTAAAGATGAAACCAGCAGCAGATTTGTCTTGTACCATTAGTAAGGATGAAGAAAGACTTGAGGTTTCACAGAGTTTCCATGTTATCTTTCAAGTGTTCCTTATCAAGCATGAAGGGGCAAACACAAATTTGATGCAAACAAAAAGCATGGCTGTACTACAATTCAACAAAGATACGAAAAATAGCCATTATAGTGTGTTTGCTTTTTTTTGTAGCTTGATTAGGATATTTTTGATACTTCCATAACTCTGAAAGAACTATAGTCTGAATTACTGTTTGAATTAAACTATGGAAAGTTTCATTACAGAAATCAAAAGGGAGGTATCCACCACAAGAATAATGTTATATAGTAATAATGGTGCTTATACTTTTTTTTTTTTTAACTGAATTCAAACTTTATTGATTACCTCACTTATGGTGGAGGAATACCTAAGGAGAACCACAATGATCACTACATAAGCAACTATTCAAACCATCATCTACCACATCTTACTTTCTCAAATAAGCCACCCCATCATATCCAAATGAAGTAATCCTCGAGCAATCCTTGGCAATTCTATCCACGTGGTATACTGTTTCGACAAACCTTTAGCTCCCATCCCAGCTAAATGATCGGCCACTTGATTGCATTCTCTCCACTGATGTGCTATCTGAAAATCGAACTCCTGCAGTAGCTCCAAAAGATCTTCCCAAAAATCCCATAAGTACCATACGGGACACTTTTGAGATAAAATCCAAGAAACCACCAATAGTGAATCACACTCCTTCCAACTCTCGGCATATCCTTAAACCTTCAATGATGGATCTTAGTTCAGCTTCATTATTTGTAGCATCCCCAAAGAAAGTACTAAAAGCTGATACCAATTCACATTTTTCATTCTGAATCACTCCGCCTCCACCAGCCTGACCAGGATTCCCTAGGCTACTCCCATCCACATTAAGTTTCACTCGATTATGTATTGGTTTAGTCCATGAAAACACTCGAATCTGCTTAGCTTTGACTGGAGTTCGATGTATCTCTAGCATACGAAGAACATGTTCATCTTGATTAGTCCTGATCTTTGTATTTGACAGATTAATTGAAGCCTGCTGTAACCAGAATTTAATGGATAAAAGTACCTCCTCTACAGATTCAAACTTTCCCTCCATCCTTGCTTTACATCTTCTCAACCATAGTTTCCAAGTAACTAAACATGGGTCTAAGCCTTATTGTCACGTAAATTGGTGTTAAGCACCGGTACAATGCACAACAATGATGCACCGACACAGATAGTTGTGTGCAACACGGCACATGTTGGATTGATATACAATTTTTCAAAAAAAGGGTTGACATGACATGTCCCGACACATTGATTAAATTATTTAAAATACTTATTTATATATCATAAATTTAGTTTTATATTTATTATTAATTTTTCTTATTGAAATATTTGAACTATGAATATATATTTGTTATTTACTATGCCATAATTGAAGTGTCCTTGCTACAGAGATGTACAATTTATTCCAAAACAAAATTTTAACTTGTCCTATGAAATAATGAGTTAATATCCTTGTCTCGTAAGTTTAACGTAGACGAGCGTTAAAAACAGCTACATAGTTCCTGAAGTTCAGAATCATCAGAGGCTCGTAGAACCAATGGAGTGTACAACTGGAGTGCAGCCATGACTTCGTTCTTTGGCTGGGCCAGATACAAACCCTTTGACGGCCACAATATGGATCCTTCCCTAACTCCTCTAAAGTTGCAAAACATTTGTGAAACCATGAAACTCAACTCTTCAAACAATGAGGACAGATGTCCTACTCCGATTGGGCATTATCATATTCACCCTAAGCATCTTCTACGCACTGCACAGCCTCCCCAAACGGGCCCTGACCAAGCTCCGGTCCAAGGCCCGCCCTAACACCCATGTCAACCGCCACTTCATTCAGGGAGCTCAATTCCTATCACGAGCTCGATCCTCCAAAATCAAATCTACCTCCTTCAACCTGGCTAAATCTGCCACCAATGAACAAACACAATATCAAAGTTCCATATATTCCAAAGGAATATCACAACTCGAGAAGATCACCTTCTAGTTTCGGTAGATTCTAAAAATATCATAAAAAACTCTTTTATTCGTGCACGAGAATGTGGACTCATCGATTTTAAATATTAAGTGCTGAGAATTTTAAAGATTGAAATATTTAAATAAATAGATAGATAGAATCTAGATAATTATTAAAACTAAAAGATAATTACAAAAATTAAAAGTCATAATATTTAGAATTAATTTAAAATAAACGAAATTAAAATTCGAATTTATTTAATAAAGAAATATTAACTAAAAGATAATTAAAAACTCAATATTCGTCATTCTCCTTCGATTGATGAAAATTCATCCTCGAATCTCACAATTTGTTCTCATCCAATTCTTCGTAATGGTAGTATTTCACTTGATAAACCCGCTAGAAAAACAACCTTCGTAAATACATTCCTCATACCATCAACAAACTTAATTAATACTTGTAAATGCTCACCAACATATAACAAGTTTGAATTGAGGACGTGAAAGCTTATACCCATCAATGGATCTCTCTCATTAGCCCATGTTAGATTGTTACACCAACCAGATATACCTCAAATACTTGCTTCATTGATACACTTCCTCTTTCTCATTGTCAAAAATTGGTAGACCATCATAACCGTCATCGTCCACATCCAAAAGTTCGTTGGCATTCGGATTTAAAAAAGCAACAAAAAGTGAATAGACCCAAAATGGAACTTCTAACATTGAGTTCCCCGAACACTAACTCATGGGATGAACCTCGCTCTAATACCAACAAATATAGATAAAAGGGTACAAAAAATAAATGAATACAATATTGAAGTTATGTTGATTTCAAAGGAATACCACAATATGATCACCTTCTAATTTTCTATTGATTCCTAATTATATCTGAAATCTAGGAATCGAAAACTTTTGATTTGTGAACAAATACAAGAATTTGGACTCGTTGTTTTTAAATATTAGATATCGAGAACTTAAGAGATTAAAAACTCGAAAGTCTATTTTATTTCAATTCAAAAACAACTTACTGCCATAATGGCTTACAATACTTAATTTAAAAAAAAAATTTAAAATCTTTATATATTGGATGAAGATAAAATCTTGTAAATTTTAATCTTTTAGAATTTAAAGTTATCGGTTTTATGTATATCTTGTAAATTTCTATCTTTTGGATTTTAGAGTTATCAATTTTTCATCTTTGTGTATCTCTAAATCTTGCAAATTTGCCTATAAATACAAGGCAATTGAATGAAATATACATCAATTCACAAAACATTTTCTTCTTCTCATTTTTGTGTTAACCATTTCACATGGTATCAGATCTCTAATCAACATCATTTTCGAGTCTCATATTCATTCACAATGTCTGATGAAACTCTTGCCACCAATATCACATCATCATTACCATCTATAAAATCAGATCCTTATGCCATTCATCACTCAGATAGTCTCTCTACCGTTCTTGTTACATCTCTATTGACACGAGATAATTACGGATCATGGAGTCATGTATTAACAATAGAACTTCATGCAAACTTGGCTTTGTTGATGGGTCACTCCCAATTCGAAAGGAGAAAGATGATGTCTCAGCTGAAATCCATCCAAATATCTCGTATGCTAAAACTGCAGAACAAATTTGGATGAATCTGAAGGATCGTTTTTCTCAGTCCATCCAAATATCTCATATATGTTTCATTATATTTCACACAACTTAAATCTTTATGGGATGAACCCAGTTCCGTTGTCTTTGTCACTCCATGTATATATGGTAACGCTAAAAATATTGTTTATCAACAAAATGAAGATCGTGCCATGGAGTTTCTTTGAAGACTCCACGATCGTTTTTCAGCTATTCGCATCTCTTGATAGAGCCATTTCCTTCAGTTAATTGTATATATAATTTGGTACGTCAAGAAGAAAAACAACAAGAGATTCATATTCAAACAATTTCTACTGTTGATTCGACAGTACTTCAGGTATCTAAACCACCATTTCATCCTTTTGAAAAGTGCCGACTTCCTTTTTGTGAACATTGTAACAAGTATGGTCATACTCTTGGTACATGCTACCAGATCCATGGCTTCCCAAATAAGGCGGTAGAAAAATCTAACACATCACCATCTACTTTCGCTACTTTTGCTAGTCAGTTGCACCTGAACAATACAACAAGCTTCTTGCACTTCTAGCCAAAGAGTAATCTGGTGGATCATCAATCCATTTGGCAAGTACAGCTCTTACTTATCTATCCTCTAGTTGGATTATCGATTCAGGTGTTCTAATCATATATGCACATCTCTTTCATTTTCTTCTTCATAATCGACCATTCATACAAGTGTATCAGTTCAATTACCTGATGGTTCTCAAGCGTCTGTGACACGCATAAGCATTGTTCATTATCACTTACTTTCATGAATGTATTTCACATTTCGTCATTTAAATTCAATTTACTATCTATCTCACAATTAACGAAGTCAACAAACTGTGATGTAATTTTTTCATTCTCTGAATGTTAATTTCAGGGATCGAACAACGAAGAAGAAGATAGGTCGGGGTAGTGATTGAAATTATCTTTTTTATCTAGTTGCTGATTTAGATTTTAGTACTTTTTTTTCTTTCAAGCATTGTAATAAATTTGACCCATGGCTTCTCCCATTTTGAATTCATTGTTGAAAATTTTCCAATTGTTGTTGCAAATAAAGATTTTATTTGTGATGTATGTTCTCGCGCTAAACAATCGCATCTTTCTTTTTCGCAAAGCACATCTTATTCTTCTCATTGTTTTGAATAAATTCATGTTGACATTTGTCTTCTTTATTCCTTCTAAAAATGGATCATTTCTTTTTAACTATTGTTGATGATTATTCAAGGTATACTTTGATTTATTTAACGAAATATAAAGTTAAAACTTTCAACGTGTTAATTCATTTTTTTTTTTGAATTTAATCAATCGTCAATTCAACACAAAAAAATCGCTTATATTAACTCTAGTAATGGAGACATTTTTCTTCATCAACTCCAAACCATTCATTCAGACAGTGGTTCTGAATTTCTTTCTAAACAAATTCAATCATGGTTTCATGACAGTAGAATTATTTACCAACATATTGCGTTGTCACGGCCCCAACAAAATGGCATTGTAGAATGTAAGCATCAAAATCTACGCGATGTTACCAAAGCTCTACGATTTCAAGCAAACTTGCCTCTTTCTTTTTGGGGTGAATGTATTATCACTATTGCCTTTCTTATCAACAAACTTCCAACTTCAATCATGAAATATAAATCACCTTATAAAGTTTTACTTGGAACTATTCCATCATATTCATCTCTTCGCTTTGTCGTATATTGATGTTTTGATGAGCGAGCCAAGCCTAGTTTTTTTGTTGGTTATCCGTACGGTCAAAAGGAATATCTCATATATGATTTCAAAACTCATCTGTTTTATGTTTCTCGTGATATCACATTTTCACGTGACAATTTTTCCGTATTATAATCTTACATCTCCATCGTTAAAATATTCAATCACCATTTCTCCAATCAATGACAATGAAACATTTGACTGTACAGCACCATCGATCGTTTCCACTAATGTTTCTTCACGTGATTCTATCCCTCGTAATCTCACTGATTATTCCAATGATTCTCAAGTGCTTATTCCAACAATCTTCTCAGGTTCATAGCTCAACCAGTTTTCCCTCTATTTCTAATTACATTCCCTATACTATTTGCCCTTCAATGGCACCTGCTCTTATCATTAGTAATCACCCTTAACGAATTTGTTGCCCACTAAGTCATCTCAAGGACTATGTGTGTAATCATACTTCATTCTCGAACTGATTTTTCACTAGCAAATTATTTTTCTGTATCCCATCTAATCCATTCTCGTCGTGTTTTCCTAACTAATATCATTAAAAATAAAGAACCAACATCTTATTCTCGAGCCATGAAATCTAACGAATGGCATAATGCCATGGCCAAAGAAATTCAGGCCTTGAATCAAGCAAGTGAAACAACACTAGGTCTTTTCCCAAAGGAAAATCACCAATTGGTTATAAATGGGTCTTAGAGAGTTGATCCCCAATTAGAAGAAGCCCATGATGGCTTGGGCCCAATGTGCTTCACAATTGACTACTTTTGCCTTTTAAATTGTAGGTTAGGGCTTGTATTTACAGTAGTCGTAAATTTAATGCTAATTTTGTTTGATTTAACCTTTTACTAGTCATTTTTTCACTTTAGCTGTGTTAAATTTCATTCATTCGGAGCAAGTCACATAAACTGGACTCTAAATAGAACAACGAATAAACATTCTATGGTTATCCACATTCCGTACACGCGACTGACTGTACAAAACCATTGGAGCTAAAATCCAGCATCCGACTACGAACCACAGAAAATTTTATTGATTTTTCATTTAAGCAAAAATTGATTGAATGCAGCACAGCACAGAGATGGAAAACCATTTGAAAAATTTTCCATACCCATTGAGTTGTCTTGTACAGTTCAGCATACATCTAACCAAATCTATTAAAAAGAAGCTACAGTACTTACAGCATCCCAGCTTCTACCTGGTAAAACAACACACTTTATCCTTCATTTCATCAGCAGTACCTTATATTTCTGGATTAGATTGATGGTCAGCTTAAAAGAAATTACTGCAAATGACAGCGCCTAAGGGTAATAGGATTGGTGAGGCCATGTGAAAAAATCAGCTGGCATTGGAGTTACCATGGTCTGGGCAGCAGCGGAGACACCTGCATTGGTGGGATGGAGGTGGTGGAAGATGTTGACATCAAATGGTATTCCATAAGGAATGGTGGATACAGGCTGCTGAAGGGGCGCAAAGTTGATGCTGTTGCTGCTCGACTGTATTTGCAGGTTAGTGTTAGTAGGAAGTTTCCCTTTGGCTTCGAGTGAGAGTTTCAAGCGCTTGGCTGTCCCACCAACAGGAAGGGAACTCTTGGCAATGGCTTCCACATCGTAACGACACATCTCGAAATTGGTCACTGCGTTCGCTCCCCTAAACTTTATTGCAGCTATATCATATGCCTCTGCTGCTTCCTCCTCAGTAGCTGTCATTAAAATGAAAATAAAATCGGAAATTATGGACTTGCACGAAGGCTACACTTCCAAAGAGCAAAGAATAAGGTAATTCGAACTAAAGTGATGTGATGTATACCAAATGTTCCAAGGTAGAGATCTTTATTCCCTGCAACACGGCCAATTCTTGCTTGCCATCGACCTTGCTGATGATGCCTGCATATTAAGCTATTAATATAGGAGGACACTTGAACCTTTGGTAGTTCTTGCAAAAACCTACAAGACGTGCCTTGTAAGATCTATAACGAAGAAAATACAAAATACAATTTTTCTATGAGTTCCAGACCTTGTAACGCCCCTATAAATTGATGCTCCCCTTGAGAAACCGCTACTTTTCCTGAATATATATATCATCGAAATATAATTCAGTTCAATGAGAAAAGAGACGTAATGGAGAAGCAAAATAAGTTCAGCTTCTCCATTATATTTCAGGTTGTTGGTCCGCAAAATAAACAATGGACAGAGTATGCAAACCTTCTTAGCGAGGCAATGAACTCTTGTTTAGTTACGTGCTTCATCTCCTCCAACTCTCTGGTGTAATTGGCTATCTGAAAGGAGAAATCTCCGGTTAAACTAAAGCTCATGTTTTTGCCTAGAAAATGCAAATAGAAAAATTACAAATTATATGTTTGGTAATGTGAACTAGAAGATTAGATAGATAGAATTGAAGAAAAAAGAAGCTACAATCTTATCCACTGAACTGCCGTCACTGCATGCCAATTGCCAAATATACCCAAATTCATTAGCATAAAGAGTAAAGTTATTTACTGGGAAATTAGTGGTGGCGGTGACACCCCAGTATTTCAGAGCTGCTAAATCATAAGCCCTTGCTGCCTTATCTTCCTTATCATATCCACCTATATATCCAGTAGATTCCATCAAAATTATTGACATCACAATAAATGAAAAAGCAAAGGAGTCGAGACGCTAACTCAGAAATTACTTACCCAAGTACACTGCAGAATATAGTTTCATTTTTGAACAACAGCCAAGAAATACAATCCAAAATGTCATGCAAAAGAAGCACATGCGTTAGTATACAATCAAGTACTATCCATACTCGAAAACAGAACCGGCAGAAAAAATCAAAATACAAAGATTGATTGAATGTGAGTATATGCAAGATTTCTTTGTTCCACAACCATGACATAAGATCAAAGATGGAACCTGAATCTATTTGGGCTGGACCAAAATAATGATTGTTAGCTGATACTATAACCTACGTCTTCCCAATTTTTTGATTAATTCCTTTTAACTGGTTCATTCCGCGAGTAGTCACAATCCAAACGACCAATGGCTTACATTGCTATAGCAAGGATTTAATCATTTTAATTTTCTGGTTCTCAAAATGTGAATTTTACACAAACATCAGTGTCTATGACTATTTATTGCAGTCCAGAAATATAAAGAAACAAATTCGAAAAATCCCATACACTATCAGTGAACTCATATTATGCTGTATAATGTACCAATACATGCAAAGCTATGAACTTTTCCCAATTCATTGAGCAAAATTATCAACTGCACAGTCATCAACTCACGGTTAAGATTTGAGTTTCATCTTGAAATGTCAACATTGTTAAGAGAAGTAACTCAAACTCTTATAAATTGATCTATGTTTTCATCTTTATTAGATGTGGGATTTATGGTGGCTCGTTTCAGCAAACCAATCTTGAAATTCGTATACTTATTTTTTGAGTTTTAATCGGATCGAAGTGCTCGTTGGAACTTAACGCACTCTGATATCTTGTTAAAGATTTGAAGTTTCATCTTAAAATGTCAAACGTATTAAGAGACGTAGCCCAAACCCTTATAAGTTGATCTATGTTTTTTATCTTTATTCGATGTGAAATTTTATCTTTTAAAATGACTTAAAATTTTTTTGGCACAACTTATTGGAAAATCAATTTTTTCAAGCTCATTCTCAATAAGAGATTCTCCCAATAAAAGTAATTCTACAGATTCTCTCAAAGTAATTCTACACGTGATCCGTAGCAAACATATTTTTTTTTCTAAAATATTTACATAATCAGCTCATGAATACTATAAGAACACTAGGCTAGTGAATAAAGGAAGGGATAAACAAAAGATTAGGTAGGCTATTTTTTGGGCAAATGTGTGTGGAACATGCAATGCAATTATTATTATAAAAATAAGAAAGGGTGTGAACCCACAAAATAAGGTGAGAAAGTGATGGCTTGGTCAAACCCATTGAGTCCTATGTGAGGCCAAAAAGCAGACTGATCACAAATTCAGAATTTTCAGGCCCTAGCATTCAGACTAGCTCAGGTATATAAATATAATATATCCCCCAAGAAATTTATTAACTTGAGGACAAGTTTATGAACCAGGGGATAAAACCCCAAAGAATAATCAAAATCAACTGTAAAGAAAACACCCCTGCCACTACTCCACCTACCCCCACCCCAACACCTAAACTTTGAACAAAATGGCGGCCCATTTGATCAAGATTGAACGAAATTTTAGCAGGAAATATAAAGTACAATCAATCCATCAATCATCATAAAAGTCTGATTGAAGCCAAGAAAAAGTTCTGTCCTTTGCCACCTGAGTCCTCGTCAGAATTTAGAAAATTTAGAATTTGTACCTTGACGCCCTTTTCTTGCTTGGCCCTCTCTTCTACAGCTGTTATCCCATAGATGCGCTTCATATCTTCCTGTCCATCTGTGCCTGTATCAGTCAAAAAATAATGATCAGTAAAATATATTTCTTCAATATATATATATATATATAAATGATACCTTGTGACGCCTCTGTAAATGGAAGTTCTCTGACCAAAAGTATCAGTAACTCTCTTGCAATTCCTCTCCGAGTCAACATAAACAATGGCTTTATTATTATTATTATCAGAGCATTGTGCATTGTTATTAACACACAGGGATAAGGCATTGGTACAAGTAGTAGCAGCAGCAGTAATGGGGCACTGAGAGTAAGCCACCAACTCGCTCCCTGACTCAACCGGAGACTGAGTATAAACCGCGAAAGCCGAGTCATCAACCTCCGAGCCCGAGTTCGTAGAAAAAGCTTGAAACCCAGTAATAGTCTTGAGATCTTGCTGCTCATTATTACTGAAGTAGTCATCACCGCCACCTGTCTGGTGGTGTTCGTAGATGTTAGTCAGGGACGAATCTTGAGTCTCCGTCAAGTCGCCGCCCAAAAAATCCTCAAGTTTAGGCGCTGGCTGCATGTTTTGGTACATATATGGGTCCATGTAGCTAGTGAAATTGAAGGAATTGTTTTCTTTCGCTTGATGGTTTTCAGTTTCTGAGGACATGGCTTGAGATTTCTGGTTGTACCACCCTAAACCAAAAAAATAAGCACCACGATGAAGGTTAAATGACTGAGCTACCAATGAAATAAATAAGAGAAGCTTAGCATTGAATGCAATATGCCAAAAATTAATTGAATAATACTTGAGTCCAGTAAAAAATGAACTGGGGTGAGTAAATATACAATTTTGAAGAAAAAATTGTAGCAACGGAAATGCCAGAAACAAGTTTGGAATTTTTGTCCTTTTCCCACCTTTTCAAACTCAGTCACCAAACAGAAAAAGTGTTTTAGTCAAGATTTTAATACGATTTTCAAATATTGGATAATACAGATAGATAAAGAGTTGTATGTATATGTGTATATTCAATTACCATTGGTATAGAAGTCATCGTCCAAAGAGTAGAGGTGGTGAGAGCCGGGGGCGGAAGAGGTTTCAAATGGTGCAAGTTCCATAGGAGCCTGCGAGCAAGAGTTGAGCATTTCCAATGAAGACAGCGAAAATGAAAGCCAATTGTTTTCTGGTGCCATTTTTATGCGTCTGTCTTCTTCAAACACTGGATTTATATCTCAGATTTCTTCAAAAATCTTTGTCAGAGATACCCCTAAAAAACCACACAAAAAAAAATCAATGAACAATAAATTTTTTTCCATAAAACTAGAACTGCAAAATCAAACCCTAATTATTTTTTACCTCATTATCAAGAATCCATTAAATGGATGAATGTGATTCCATATCAGTTTAGGCTTCAAAAAAAGGGTAAACGTAAATTGAAGTTTTATGATTGAAAAAGTAGAAGAGAAGTACATGCAAAGTAGAAGCAGGAGGAAAATTACTCTAGAGCAGCTAGCAGTAGACGCAAATAAAAGCTAGAAGAGACTTGGTGTTGATATTAAAAAGGAAGTTTGGAGAGAAAATGTATGACACAGTAGAGAAAGGAAGTACATATAGAGAGGAAAAGAAAGATTAATAGTGGGAACAGGTGGAGGCATATAATGGGAGTACGAGGCGGTTTCGTCTGCCATTCGGCGTAAAACTAGAGGGGACTCTGCACCGATATTAGTTTTCTTAACTTTTCCTGGTTTTAGAGAGAGAAAGAGAGGGATTTCAATTGAGAAGAAAACGAGAGAAAGGTGTAGATTGAAGTAATAGAAAAGAGTAAAATGAGGGGAGCACAGTGACTTTTGGCTTGGCAGAAGAAAATTTGTCGCGAAAGATCCGGGCTCGCGGTCGGTTTAAAAAAAATCACAATGGAACTTTTGTATGCGCGAAAAATATGAGTTGGGGGTTCGAAACATACATTGGCCTAAACAGGTGTTTGTTTTTTGATTTCTTATTCAGAAATATTTGGAGAGAAGAAGAAAATGTAAAAATTTTGTTACAATTTTATGGCCCTTGGACCGGCTTTTGAGTTATAAAGTAGGGGTGACAAAAAAATTCGATACTCGTGGAAACCTGCCTCGAACGGGGTGGGAATAACCTGATAATCGGGTATCGGGGCGGGGACGGGTAACGGGCACCCCGTCTTGTTGAAATTAGTTTTAATTTTACAAAATAANGGGCTCGCGGTCGGTTTAAAAAAATCACAATGGAACTTTTGTATGTGCGAAAAATATGAGTTGGG
The DNA here is from genome assembly GCA_903798315.1 of Fraxinus greggii. Taxonomy (NCBI): domain Eukaryota; kingdom Viridiplantae; phylum Streptophyta; class Magnoliopsida; order Lamiales; family Oleaceae; genus Fraxinus; species Fraxinus greggii. The sequence goes on from CAIGRK010088470.1 coordinate 14,609, forward strand.
GGTTCGAAACATACATTGGCCTAAACAGGTGTTTGTTTTTTGATTTCTTATTCAGAAATATTTGGAGAGAAGAAAAAATGTAAAAATTTTGTTACAACTTTATGGCCCTTGGACCAGCTTTTGAGTTCTAAAGTAGGGATGGTAAAAAAATTCGATACTCGTGGGAACTTGCCTCGAACGGGGTGGGGATAACCCGATAATCGGGTATCGGGGCGGGGACGGGTAACAGGCACCCCGTCCCGTTTAAATTAGTTTTAATTTTACAAAAGAATCTTAAATAGAATATACTTTTGCTAAAATAATTTATCTTTTAAGATATAAATTTGGCCACTAATCTATTTTTAATTAATCTTAAAAGTCATCAAAAAAGTATTGAATTTTCTCTCAAAAAAGAATCTTTAATGAGAAATGTATAACATTATATTGACCATAATAAAACAGATTTAGACACTAATCAAGATTTTTAATTTCATTAATCACAAATTACAACTCA
>CAIGRK010088537.1:0-13415 GCA_903798315.1 Fraxinus greggii
AAATATTCTCGGTCGCTACACAGACCCAAAAGAAATATTAGACTTCCAAATAGGTACGGGAAATCTGATTTAGTAGTGTGTGCGTTGAGTGTGGTTGAAGGTATGAAGTCTAGCAAAGAACCTTCAACAGGAGCATTTGGTTGTGTTGACTGTTTTACGACGTGTTTCGGGCCTATTTGGTAACTTTTGAATTATTTGTAATTTTATTACACATGTTGATAATTTGAGCAAATTTTGAGAATCTGAGGTAATTATGTTGAGTAGTGCTTGGATTCAGTTGATTGGATTTATCATAATAGGACTTTGTGGAAGATGAGAAGAATTTCTGTTAGAGAATTTTTAGAGTGAAAAGCTATTGTTTTATTCTTTGCACTGGAATTTATCTCCAGATGGAGAATTTTTTAAATTTGTTAATTGTAGTGAAATTTGTTTCAAGGTGGAGATTTGTTGAATATGTGACCCATATTCCAACAATTGATGTATTTTCGTTAAAAAAAGGAGTTAAAAATGGATCAAAGTTGATAATTGGAGTTTGGAGCAGCAAATGGGCTCTTGGGTGCCCAAATGGGGCCGACGCTAAGAAATGAATTTAGGACCCAAAACTCAATGCCTGAGTGCTATTGAAAGCGCCCTTGTGGCTCCCTTCGCTTATTTTTGGCTCTTTTTTTATCTTCTTTCCAACCATAATATATTCTTTTGGATCCTATATATAGTCCACAAATTGTATGGCTTTCATATGACTTTGTATGAGTTAGAATCAAGTTAGAAACACAATATTCTGTATTCTTTCTCCATATTAATAAATTATTCATTCCACTACCAATCGTTCTTGTGTTGTGATTGTTATTTCATATTGTGCCATATAATTTCGCCTTCTATTCCTAACATATTCCTCTCGATTGAAAAAACAATGAGGATAAGTTGATATGGCATTATTATAAGTATGGCACTTCTACAATCCAAAGTGGATATCGGGACCTCTAAGGTGAAGGAACCGAGGAAGCCTTCAGCAGCACTACCACTAAGTATTGGTTGTTGTTAGCTTGAAAGTTGAATGTTCTTCCAAGGTGAGAATTTTTTGTGGGTTGCTTCATAATCATTGCTAATAGAGGTGTATCTCACTTATTAGAAAACATAAGTGGATGGAATGGCTTATGTTTAAGGTGTGCTTAGATGGAAAGCAGCTTTATTCCTTTGCAAGGCCTCTAAAAGGGTTTATGTTCATTCGGGGTTGTAGGGAGAGGAGAAACGAAGGAGAAATGAAGTTAGCCATGGCTCATGTCGTTTTTTCCTCGAGAGGGGAATATAGTGGCCCATGGGTTGACGTCTTTTGCCAATTCACATCAATTGTCATTTTTTTGGACAAGTTGTATTCATCATTTTCTTGCATATATTGTTTTTGGCGATTCTTTAATATAACCTCTATTTGGTTCAACTAAAAAATTGAATTAAAATATAAGTCACGATCAACAATTAATTTTAATTATACATTTCATTGAATCCACAAATTTTTAATCGCACATTTTATTAACTTTTATCAAAATCTACTAAAAAATTATTTTTTATGTAAACCGGACAGGGACATAACTATCTTTTTCATTAGAAAACATAAACAACAAAGAAAAATGGTTCCCCACCTTCTAAGGGCCCGTTTGAGTCTCATTTTTTTGTGTAGAATGTATTTTGAAATAGTAGATTGATAGAGAATGTGTAGCTAAAAATAATGAAAAAAATTTTAGATTGCGTATAATATTATTTTATTGAAAATGTATGGTTGAAAAGAAGAGAGATAAAAATGTATTTTGAAAAAAATAGGGATCAAACAAGGGCTAAATACTGAAGCGAATGGGCTTAAACTCATGAAATTTTGGATTTCACAAAGTTGAGCCGCTTGATTTGGTAAGATTCCTAAGAACGCGTTTAGTTTGCCATTTCCAAACTATTTTAAGTTTTCATTTTTTTCTAAACATCCAACACTTTTTTGATTTGGGTGAAATACATTTTTGAAAAAAAGTTTAAACTTTTAACATTAAGCCCATGTTTGGTATTGCTGAAAATCATATTTCAATATAAGTCAAATCAAACAATCAGTATTCATATCATATTTAAACTTTTCAACCACAAATTCTATTAACTTTATCAAAATCCATTAAAAATCTAATTTTAAACTACACCAAACAAGGGTTAAGTTCAAAACATATTTTTAACGTTTTTGGTGTTTTATTAGAAATGTTGAAATCACTCAAAACATGGAAAATAAGCATTAAAATTAAAATTTATTTAAATAAAATTTCGTAAATTAAAAATTCTAAAAAATAAAAGTATAAAATTTCAAAAAATAAAATCCTAAAATTCGAAAAAAAAATTTCTAGAAAAAGAAATTCTGAAAAAATAAAAATTATAAAATAAATTTTAAATTCTAAAAAATAAAAATGTTGAAAAAAAAACAAAAGAGTACAAATTCGAAAAAAAAAATTCCAAAATTAAAATAGTCAAGCTATAAGTAAAAATTTTAAAAAACGGAAAAATAAAAAAAGTCAAGCTCTAAGTAAAAATTTTATAAATTTTTAAAGTCAAACCACCTAAAAAAAACCTACAAAACTAAAGCAGAATAATAAAGCCCCTATTTTTTTTTTATTAAAATTCAATTAAAATCTCAAATTAAAATAAACAATTAATTTTAAACACACATTTCATGGAATTCACAACTCTTCAACAATACATTTCATCAACTTTTATCAAAATCTACTTAAAATCTGATTTTAATCTCTACCGAACAGTAGCGAAATGTGAGCCATTCCTTAAGATTTGACTTGGAACAGGATAATTCAAAAAACAAAACAACTCTTATTGACTTTCTTCTAATAAAATAATATTTGTTAAACGACTTTTGTACATTATTATCTAAATTAGACATCAAAATTGATTTAGAAAGTCCCCGTATTGGAATTTAAATTAGCCCACCAAAATTGGGAGCCCACCTCTGTGGACTATTTCTCCGTGGGCGGCCATGCTACGGTCTAAATTAGCAAGTCATCGATTTCGATTTTTCACTTTCTTTATTTATTGAGGGCACCTCTGTAAAATGAACACTAATATCATAGAAACATAGTTTATCCCATGTTTGGTGAGGGATTGAAGTCATTTTTTTATTTTTTGTAAATTTTGATAAAATTTGAAGAAATATATGGTTGAAAAAATTGTGAATCTCATGATATATACAATTAAAATTAATTATTGATTTTAACTTAAATTAAAATTTAGATATCAATCCCTATCAAACGAGGACATAAACTTGAAACATCAAAAGTTACAAATTAAAGGCGTGTTCGGTAGGAATTAAAAGCCAATTAAAATTGAAAATATAATCGTTATTGTGTCATACTCTTTTAATAAAAGTCAACAATAACAGCTAATTTTTCGATTTTAATCCGATTTTAATTTGTATCGAACGCGCCCTAAGATTTTTAGCTAATGTTTGAACTCCATTATGAAAAAAATTCATTTTTCTTTAACTTATTTTTAGTAACGCATTCCTCCGATAAATTAATTTTGCACGTAAATTCAATTTTTCTTACTTTTTAACCATATATTCTTCAATTATTATAAAATTTATTCTCCCGAAAAAATGGGGTTCAAACTATGGGTCCATTTGGTTGAATTTTTGAAAAGTCAAAATTTGTTTATGAATCTAAAAAATTATTTGAATAATTTTTTAAAAGTGTTTAATAGAAGAGTTTAATTCGAGTTTATCGAACCCGTATAACTCGATTTTGAGGTGACCTACGCCAACAACGCGGCTTAGGTCATGTTCATTTATTACTATCCAATAGTCTCTTTGACTAAAACAGTACAACAAATCTAGTTTGAAAAAAAAAAATGCATAATAATTGTAATTTCTGCCAAAGTTTGAGGGCGAAAATGTCAATTCAATAAAGATCTGGATATTTACGGTGTGTTTGAGTCACATTATTTTAGAAAAATGTACTTTCGAATAATGGATTGATGAAGAATATATTGTTGAAAAATAAAGAAAAGTTGTTTATGTAATAAGAAATATTATTTTATTAAAAAATGTGACGGAAAATTAACTTGATATTCTTAAATCCACACTCCTTTGCACTCCTCTCTCTCTCTCTCTCTCTCTCTCTATAGACTTTCTCGCTAAGGAAGACAAAATTTGGAATCCATTGGATGTAAGAATTTGATTGCGATTCCGCTTTTATTTTTGTATATTCGTTCGATTCCGTATTTAATAATTTTCTGTAAGTAGTTTTGCATTGATTCTTGAACTTATTAAGTGAATCTGTGTTCAGTGAATTGCTTCTGAGCGAAAATGGCAAAAATTTACGGATTTGATGAGGTTTCGAAGCACAGAACTATCAAGGACTGTTGGCTTATAATCGATGGAAAGGTCAGATCATATATATATATTTTTTTTAATTTCTGAATTCAGATTTATAATTTGTTTCCTTTATAGTTCGGATTTGACTTTTACTTTCGTTGATGATACTTGTTATTAAAAGATAATATTGACTAAAAACAATAATCAACCTATAAATCGTTATAGGGCCGGCCTTTAGATTTTGGAGATTCTATAAATAGTTGAAAATATTTTTACTTGTAAAAATATTCACTGCAAGAGCTAGGCCGCCCAATGGTCAGCGCCGGCCTTGATCGATTAGACTACGGTTAACCGATAGAACTGGAGAGAATCCAAGCAAAAAGCTCACAGGATCCATTCAGATTGGAGTTCTTAAACGAGAAATGATCATATATATGAGATCGAGCTACTCTCTTAATGTGATTGAATTTTTAAGATGAAAATCAAGACTAAGTAGTTAGTCCATTAAATACTGATTATGAGTTTTCTATACGGTGATCTAGATTATTGGGGTGCTACTGTGCTAGTTTAAATTATTTATAGCTCGTAATCTTTGGCATTTGCTCATTATAAATTCTGATATTTGAAGGTGAAAAGAGTACGCTTTGTTTCTCAATCTCTGAGACATGAAAATCGATGTCTATGTCATAAGTTTTCTACAGATCACCTTAATTGAACTCAATGCTTAGTTATGATGCGAAATTTGAAATTAAAATGATTTTCTATTTTTATTTTTTTGATATTTTTCTTAATATTTTCATGCCAGAGGTAAAATTGTCTTTTTAAATAAGAAAGAAGATTGATGAAATAGTTGAAATTTAATCTTTTGTAATAAAAATTACGTATACATCTCACTGCAGACTGTTTCTCCCATTTTTATTTTACTGATTTTTCTCTTTTGGAACGATTAAATCTTTTCTGCTTTATGAGACGATGAACAAACCTGCAAAAATAAGAATATAAGCACGAGGCATGCGCTCTCAATATTTATACATTTAAATAGTAGAAAGAAAAAAAAATACTTATGTTTCTCGAATGTCAAGCATTTGGTTCAACATGACTTCAATGAGTTCCTTGTTACTGAGTTACAAGAAATAAAAATGCCGGAATTCATTACTGTAAAAGAAATAGTTCTGCAAAGCTTAGGTGAAAACTTCCAAAGAAAATTGATGGTTGTTTATCGGCTATCTGCATGTATTTAGTGATTTTTGTTTGTATTTACATGATGTTTGAACTAACTGATTTAATTTGAAATATATGGGCTATGCAGTTGGTTCTTGGAAATATGTAAATGTGTAGGTAGGTGTGGTTGCCTATCTAGCAGTCTTTTGACTGCATATAGAAGTTTCCCTTTGGTTTCTACTTGGTCTTTTTCTTTTTGGGGTAATTACCAATTTTTTTAGATTGGATAAGCTTAATATGCTTTTACAGTTGATTTTTTCTCCTGATTTTATTTTGGCAAATCCAAGAATATTGGTGATGGGTTGGATCTGGGTGTGAAAAAAAATATGCATAATTTGGGAACTGACTATATATCAAACAGAAACCGTAAAGACTGTCTGCATTCTATTATGTCTTTATTACCAGGTTCCATTGGGAGGTACATTGCTTGAATTCATCGTCTCAAATATACAGTTTATGATCTAACGCTGCAAATTTTTTTCATCAGGTATATGATGTATCCCCATTCATGGACGATCATCCCGGAGGTGATGAAGTTTTGCTATCATCAAGTGGTAATGCTACGATAATCTCATTCTTCCTTCTCTGTTTCACTTATGTCGAGGATAATGTGGACGAGTAAAGATTTGGGTTAGAATGCAAAATTTTAATGTTGAATATTGAATGCGAACTTTGTTCAATTTGGTCATTCTGTCTATATCTAGTTTGACCAACGGAAAAACTGATGTGGCGGTCAACTGGCTCCTCAGCTGGCGAATAATATATTGCTATGTCACCTCAAACCAACGGATATTGATTGAGTTATCAAATTGTAACAAAGTTTAAGTTTAGTTACTAACTTCAAACAAAAGAAGTTCTGAAATCTCTTTAGAAGTTTAGTGATTGCCAGTGTATTTAACCTCGTAAAGATTTATATGTAATTTAGAAGATATCGTCGTCGTGCAGGAAAAGATGCAACCGCCGACTTTGAAGATATCGGTCACAGTGATTCCGCTAAAGAGTTGATGGACAAATATTTGATTGGGACGATAGATATGTCGACGGTTCCGAAGAAACGCAATTTCGTTCGACCACAAGAAGTCGTGTCCAATGCAAACAAGGGTTCGGATTTCATGATCAAGATTTTGCAGTTCATTGTCCCTCTCTTGATCTTAGGTTTGGCCTTCGCCATCCGAAGCTACACCAAGGAGAAATGATCGGAAAGAAGTCGATGGCTTTATCGTCGTTATTTTATTGTATTTTAATTAATATTGTTGAATGGAAATAATATTCCTTTGCAGTCTAGTATGGAACTTTGTGTGTCCTGAATTTAAAAGAACCATTGTTGTCGTCCATCAAATATGTTGTGGAAACAAGCATGTTGCCCTTTATGTGTTGTACTATTTTTGTAATGGTATCTATACTTTCTTATTTCCTTCGTGGGTACGTAAATTTGTTCTTAATTTCTTAAAAATAGTAAAATTAAAATGCAAACAAAATATTGAATCTTCTTTATTGTTAGGTCGAAGACTTGAAGTCAACTTTATAGATACTTATGCACTATTCTTATTAAAATTTGACGAAGTTTTACCATCCTCACAATTTTAGAGCATAAAATAATTTAGAAGTGATATTCGAGCCTTTTTCGTTTGCTTGTCTTAACTTTACTCTCTAAAGTCTATAGATATATGAAGACTTCAATTTCTTATAAAGACCATGATTTCTTGTTCCATTTCGATTTCATAACTTCGCCGTCTTCTTTTGTATAGGAGGAAAAAAAATGGCTTAACAACAAAATTTTAGAATCCTATTTGTTCTCCAAGAATTTAAGTTTCGAGAGTGATCTTCTTAGACAAGGCTCATTCCGTACTTCACTTGCAAGTTCATGTAGTATATGCACGTAATCTTTAAAGAGGCTTTCAACTTAGTGGCTTCCCCCATTTCCATTGCCCTCTTCTTTCATTTTTACTTGAGCTTCCCCGGGTTTGGGGACTGATTACGTATGTCGATATATTTATCCACTAGATGAGTCTGGTTGGTTGTTTATACCTAGTTTTGGTATACCAGTTATATTTCAATTCTTCCTCATTTTTTAGGATTTCATAATTGGATGCTAAAACCATATTTGAAAGTGATATCACCATAACCATTGAATTTGATATTCATCAAAATTTAATTCAATCAACTATTCAAACCCATCAATGATTATTCCAAATGCAATCAAACCCATTGAAGGATTTACCCATTCAAGCACACATTTATTTGAGAAGAAATTATGTCTTGTTTCATTATTTAAATATCAATTAGGACAAAACAACAGGCCAAATCCTCCTAACATACTGGTATGGTATTAGTCAATTCACGTATCAGCATCAACAATTTTAGCTCACCATCCACTGCATTCAACTCAAAAAATCACATCTCAAGTTTAAGTTAAAATTTCCCCTTTATCTCGACCGAGTAAAGCAGCCTCCAACATAATTTTTTTCTTTTTTCTCAACATATCTAAATTCGAGTCCAAGAGACTTAACGGACACTTTTGACCCGTTAAAGCAGGGATAATCAAAGTGAATAAATTAGCGAAGTGAATACACTCATCATAAAGACGTCTCGATCTTGTTATGGAGGGTTACCACCAAGTTGTGTGCATCGTCCAGAAGCTTCCATACATCAAGATGCCCAGCCATTGCGTTGCACTCCCTCAAAATATCGTCCATGCTATTATACTTTTCGATGATTTGTTTCCTCCTCTGCAATACAGATGCTGCAATTGCATAAAGCAAGAGATCATCTGTTGGTGGGGCACGCTGCCTTATCCTGCTCCATGCAGACTTCCCAATTCGAGCTCGAATTGCGGCCTGGTCGGCCCACATGATCTCCCAAAGACAGAGAGTTTGTTCAAAAGTCAGTTCCCGTCTGAAGAGTACCACCACCATTCTGTACACGAAAAAGCAATCCTCGGCCTGAAGTTTTTCCAAGTGTCTGAAAAGATGTGAATCCTTAAACTTGATAATTTTAGAAACAATGTTCAGTTGCCTTCTGATTCCTTCTTCATCAAGCCTGAAATTATGACGAGCCTTCCTCATGAATCCTACAAAACACCAGAAAGCTTCATGGTCCTCTGTCATAACAGTGATTATGGGGGACAGTAGATCGCTCATTCCCTGACAATAGCCAATTTCGGGGTCATAAAGCGCATAGGCTTCAAGAACGGCAACTAAACGGGCAGCATGGAACATCCTACAGGGCTCGAGGTGATCGTAATCCTTCAATCTAACCACCTCAGCAGAACAGCGTGCTTTGCCTTCTGACACTGCAGCCTGAACTGGGGAGTATGCTATCCATTCACCACTAGCACGGACAGCATCAAGGCGGATGATTCGCTGCCAGGTGGCAAAATCTTCTGCACTACGGGGTTCTGACTGGACCTCCATCTTTGAGGGAGAAGAATTCTCCATCAAGGGAATATCACGATCATTCTCTTCCCCGTTTTCTGTGAAGTTGAAAGTTTGACTTGCATCGGGGTCTTCCGAGGAGTCTGAGTATGAAGACTCGGAGAATGTGATGTCATTTGGATACGTGACTCGTTTAGAACCAGCACATCCATCCATAAGTGTGTTAGTAGGATGACCGGAGTCCTCATAGGGAAACCTTTCCTCACTAGAAAGGGATTCTCTGGCGCTCACAACATATTCAGAGCTGGGGGAACCGATGCCTTCAATGAGACTTCCACTGTCACCATTGCTTGCTTCACTAGTTTCATTTAACTTAAAGAGATCATTATTATGTTTAAGAAGACGGAGACACTTTCTCCGTAGTTTCTCATATTTCTTTCTGCATTGAATGACAAAAGGAAGTGAACATAAAATACACTCAAAACACGATATCAACTAATCTGCCACAGATGGAAAATAAAGATTCAAAAAATTAATAAAAAGGGAAAAGCTAAGAGGTAACCACCTTATCTGAGTTTTTATAACATCTCTTTCTTCTTTGGAACTGGATAGGTCATAGCTGCAGAAAGATAAATAGTCAGAATCAATGCAGAAAGAGATTTTGCCAACTAAATTTTCTTTAGATACACAACAGAAACAATAAGACAAGGGAACATTGATTATTAAAATTGCTGATAGGGAAGCAGAGATGCTCTTTCCCGTTGTTTCTTCCATTCTTTCCTTTTCTCTTCAGTTTTTAATGTGTAAAAGATGTTAAGGCCTCCATAGATTACCTTACACACACACTACAATAAGACGTCATGAACGAAAGTCAAAGTTAAGAGATTTAAAAAACACATTAATACTGACATTTTGAAATGATGCTCATTATTGAACAAAATTAACCCTTTATGTCCAAACCCAAAAAGGAAAATTAGCTAGTTAAGTACATTTCTAAAAAGATCAGGTTACATCATTAATCTCAGCAATGACATGCAGCTATCACTTCCAAAAGAGAATCAACTTACACTCCAAGAAGAAATGGCCAAACCTCTGCCTTGATGCTTGGATCAACACCCTACAAATAGCAATCATGAAAATCATATTCAAAGGGAATTCCAAGTATATTACTCATTTAAAAGCAAATAAAACACAATTAACAGTTTTCAATTTTTTTCTTCAAAATGGAGAAAACATGTGAGCTAAATGAAAGGGCCACTCACTCCACTACGAACTTTCTTCAGAAATTTCACTCCACCATCACGAAGTTTTCCATCTGATGTGAACAAATTTCTCCATTGACGAGGCGATAATATGTGTTTTCTTTTTCTGCGCGACCATGGCGATTTAAGATGACCCCTGGAAATGGAAATATTACTAATTTTTCATTTGAAGAAGAGAAAGCAATAACAACAAAAGAATGTAAGTTTCCAATCATAACACTTGGAAGATAAGTATTTCATTTTAAAAGCTGATGTGGAAGGCTTTAGTTCTACAACCTCCAAACAGATATAACTTCAATTCTTTAAATAATGATAATGAAAAAGAATTAGTACCAAATGAGATTTGACTATTAAAATGTCATAAAGACCTCAAAACATTAACCTAGAGCAAAACAAGAGGCAGGTTGGGGCAGGATGTGCCAAAATCAAGGATGTCCTTGTATCCATACAAAACCCTTTTCGATCACTAGCTTAATATATAAAGCAACAACACTGGAATAAAATGTTAAGATATATAAAGTCGTGAATTATGAATGATTCAGAGAGAGGCAACGTCAGCAGTAAACAACTTCACAGGATTTTTTTTCTCTGTATTCAAGTCATCCATGTGTTCTAATCGTTTGTCCTCACATAGAATAAAACTTTCAACCATACACCTTGTTCAAGGCAAGTGTGAGAAAAATGGAAAAAGCTCAAGTCTTGGGAAGAGGAAGTCAATTTATAATTACCAGTCATTTTTTGGGTATTTTACAATGTTATTCCAATTACATAATATCCTGCACAACGTAATGTAAATAATCTTAACTCTATCTATTATGTCCAAGTGGAAATCTTCCATTTAAAAAATTTAATCCTCAAAATGAAATCATCAAGCACGTATATTACTCTTTGTTTTCCAAATTGAACAGCCGCATCTTCATATTATTGACCAACAGGAAAAAAACAAACTAATTGACATTGTCCTTTCATGATATTTGACCAATTGCATGTTCTTGATATGAACATTTGAAATATTAGTAGAATAAAAAATTCAAAAGTTTTATAATTACTTCATCAAATACCATATATTTTGAATCAAACAAAGTCCTCAAATAATATTTGACTCCTCAAATAATGTTTGACTGGCAATATAATTTAGTACTAGTTTATTATTTAGCTTCTTAGTCAAATTGATATAACTCCCAAAAAACAAAACTTAATAAAAGTAGTACTGATAGAAGCTAGAAACCTAAAAAACAAAAATTAAACACGAAAATAAACGATTTTTTTTTTCTTTTTCCTGTTTTCAGATTCTGAACTCCATATTTATGAATATACTAAAATCTTGGCTGCACTAAGGCAATGGATTGGGCATACGGAGTAATTACCGAGATGTACAGGAACAGGATCTGAACTAAAAACAGTTAAACTACATGCTAAAAGATAAAGAGACTCACTGATCGGTCGAAGAAGAGGAAGAACACGAAGCTGGTGATGATGAAGCTACAACAAATAGAACCGATCTCAAATAAATCCAGGACGAAGATGGTGAAGACGATGACGAATCTGAAGATGATGATGAAGGCAAGGAAGATTTCGACGAAGATTGACTTCGTTTTAGAGCTTTCATCTACAAAATTAGTTATTTTTCAACTATTTCTTAAATAAATAATTCACTTCACTGTTATCTCCTAGGGTTTCTTCACCTAGTACCGCAAAATAAACCTGTGGCCAAGGCATCACAGGCGGCCAATACAACGCCGGCGAGAGTTATTCCGACAACCACATCAGGAGCGGCGGCAGTACCAACGGAGAGCATCTATGGAGCTGCAAAGTGACAAAATTACCACTTGGATTGGAATTTTTTTTCCACCATTAAAATTAACCAACTGCTTTATTGCCTTGTCTGTCCTTTCCTATTTCTCCACTTAGTTTTGTCATTCATTAGTCATTTTCTTTGTCACTTTCTCTCTTTATCGGTGCGCGACTCTGAGAAGTGGGTGCGTGGATTTAAATGCTTCTCTCTATTGACTTTCACTGAGAGAGATAGACGGAGAGAGATGAATTGACTGAAAGACTTCAGATTTCACTGCGCCGATATATATGACAAAAGAAAATAATACTTGTACATCCGAATTTACGCACCTCAAATCTGGCCAAGCACAAAGTATCTCCCATGACAAAATACCTTACCCTTTTGGGGTTTCATTCATGTTCTTTATATTAAATTTGACATTTTTCTGATGTCAAAATAATTTACACTTTTGATTTTAGGGGAATGTGGTCATTTAGTCCGCTTGGATAATGTATTTAGTGAAATGACATTTGACTAATAATAGAAGTAAGAAAAAAAGTAATATATTTTAGTTGACAAAATTCTCATCTAGACCTTGTTTGACCCGCATTATTTTTTTCATTTTCATTCTTTTACTCATTTTCAACCACATATTATTCAATAAAATAATATTTTCCATCATATCAATAAATTTCCCTTCTTTTTCAACCACATATTATCCATCACTTCAACAGTAAAAATAAATTCTTTTATAAAAAATGTGCACCAAATATGGGTCTGATTATTAGCTTATTAACCTCCAATTTTTCACTTCTCCTCCTCCAAATTAACGGTACTTTAATTTCTATTTTTTCTTTGAAAACAAAATCTTATTCCTCTTTTCATCTTCTTCAATTTTAGGTCCTTAAAAGCATAATCGCTCATTTTCGTCTCTCCAGTCATTGTTCTTGTTACCCTAAAATCATGTTCTTTATTATATTATTCACTTATTTATTTGGTTAGCTATCATCTACATTGGAAAATCATAATTACATTTGAAGAAAGAAGAAAGACACCGTTAAAAATCTCATATTGATTGTACTTTTATTATGAATATAGTATTAAATAATATTTAGTTGGTGCTGTTTCGTATTTAGCGTGTTATTTGTGTTATTTACAACCATTGGATGATAATAGCACTCTAACTACTATCTGAAATAAAGAACGCACTCCAGTCGTAAAACAACACTACAGTCGTTATTTGCTATAGTTTGATTTTTTTCAACGAAATAACCTCTTATAATGGACTTGTTGTACGAAAATATGTTTCGCCCTTAAAACCACCGCAAGTGTACGGTTCGTAACAAATAATAAAGTGAAATTTAGAGTTCCGGATATCATTAACACAGGGATTGATTTAATTCAATTTTTCTACCTTAACCTTAACCGAATCAAGAAAA
>CAIGRK010088582.1:0-13218 GCA_903798315.1 Fraxinus greggii
TTGTGGATACATTAATTAGGTGACGATTAAAAGAAACCATAAATTACAATCACATTTTCTTCCAAAATTTCCAAGGTTTACATTAGGGATGGAAAAAATGTGCGCCGCTTGGGCGGGGCTGGAAAAAGCCCGAGATGGGCTCGGCTCCGGCATCGGCCCGAGCTCGGGAGGCCAGCTAGCCACACGGCTCGTTTCAGCCCGTACGAACGGCCCGTAAAAAAAACGATATTGTAAGTTTTTAAATTGATTAGTTTCAAAAAAATAGGTAATTTTTAATTTTTTTTTTGTTTCAGGAAAAATTGTACACGAAATATTTTATTCGTGTACAATTTTAATTCCGCATACGATAATTGTAACCGGTCCCAAATCTGATTAAAGGATGAGGGCTTTAACTTTTATAATTTATTTAATTTATAACAAACATAAATTGTACAAATTTTAAATTCTTTAAGTAAAAAATATAGATTTTACGGGAAAAAAAAAGGTCGAGCCGGCTCGGCCCGCTAAGGCTCGGGCCCAAAAAAGCTCTAGCCGAGCTCGAGTTTTTTTTTTGTTCGGGCTCGGCTCGTTGACATAACTAGTTTACGTTTTCTAAGTTAGTTTTAGTTTTTTTTCCCTTTATTTTCAAATCATAAGTTAATTGTGTGAGTTTTTTTTATTTTTAAATTTAAATTGATTAAAATTATGTAATCGAAAGTAAACATTTCTCGAGTGATCGACAACTCGAATTCAAAAAGTTTACTTTATTACTTGAACGCGATCCGTACACTTACAGTTTGCACTTTCATAGCAAACAAGATGTTGAAAAAAAATCGATGCTTGCTATTTTTTTACAACCGATTATGGATGGTTTAAAGATCACCAAAAATCGTGTAGTGTAATTTTGACATGTTCTCTCAATCTACCAATCTGTGAGTTTTGATTGTTTCTCATATTCTTTACTAATTTTACTCATCTATAAAATAATTATTTATAACCAACATATTTTCTTTAAAATTGAATTGTAAATAAAAATATAATAACTAAAAAAATATTTATAAACGAAAAAATTATATTTTAATAAAAAATACTTATAAATAAAACATTATTTATAAAATAAAATTAGATTAATTAAAAAATTACTTATAAGTAAAAAAATCGATGTTATATAAAAAAAGTATTAATAAAATAAGAATACTATTAACAAGACAAAAAGTCACTTAAAATTATTTAAAAGTATAAAATTGACTTTGTTGTTCTCAAACGCTATGTTGACTTTTTAGGGCGTTTTAGATAGATGAGTATAAATTATTGGATATATTTTTGAATTTTTGAGTAAATTTACGAGAAAGAACTATATTTTAAGAGATAGACTATTAATCGATCATTAGTTAAGAATCAATCTATTAACAAACGGTCAGTTAATTGATTATCGTTATTGATTAGTCTGTTAACCGACCACGTGTGCTAAAGACCGACTATAAACATATGATCCTATCTGTTAACAGACCGACTCTTAGGGGATGTTTGAGCCCCATTATTTTTGAAGAATTTATTTTGGAATAGTATATTAATGAATAATCTGTAATTAAAAAAGAAGAAATTTTTTTTGATTTGCGTATAATATTATTTAATGAAGAATGTGTCGTTGAAAGAAGAGAGAGAAAAATATATTTTAAGAAAAATAGGAATCAAAAATTGCCTTAATAGGAGTTATCAACCATTTATTAAGAATTGGTCATAATCGATCGCCTGATAGAAGTTTACATTGTGATTCGAGAGACAAAATCCTAGCTAGGTGAAGATCTTTTGGATAGATGGCGAAGTGGAAACAGAACGAAAAAAGTTATTGAACGTTACTAATCGAGATGACAATTCAAACAATGAAAGAATCTTCCCTATTACAGAATAGTCCTATATTTCAAGCAAAAGAAAATAAACAAGAAAGACGTACATTTGACTAAGAGTCTGATACGCTTTCAATCAAAGTAGAAAGAAAGGCAATGAATGATGAATAGGAAAGCAAAATCAATTTAGGACAAAATCTTGGAGTTTGAATGAGTGGCCTAGAGGAATTACTGATGTGATCCATGATACGAGGGCAAGTTCGGGCAATGATCCGCTGATCGTTGAGAAAGGGCCAAGGACCAGGTCGCGGGCGAAGCGGGTCAAAGAAGCGACGTGACTACTTGCTTAAGCCACGATGGACCAAACAATGCTCACGACAAGCAAATGGACAAGTTTCGTGTTAGCTTGGAGGAAGAAACGAGATAGATCAATTTGGTGCAAGCAAATGCGATGAACTGAGAAGTGAAGCTATGCGACCGCATAGCACACTTATGCATGCGGCCGCAACCATGCATAGATATCGAACCAAATGGAGGCTAATTGAAGTGGCCTATGCAACAAGATATCGATAGCAATTATCTTCGTTATTTGATTCAATAATTTATTGAGTCGAGCTTTCAAACGTTGATTCTTGACTTTCTTGGGATTTCTCTAATTTGTCGTGGGTTCCGTAAATATAATTGCTACATGGGTTCGCATTAATTACCGTTCTCAACAAAAATTGAATTTCTTCTTAGATTACACAATTCTTAGATATATATAAGTGGTTTTTGTTGTTGAGTGAGATTTAAGGGGCAGCCACCTAACCGAAGATGCAACCTTTTGTACACTACATCCTCCCTAATAAAATTACTTTTTCACTGAATCTACGATTTCTATGGTTTCACCGAACTAATTGACGCAGAAAAATAGATGGTCAAATATATCTATTTTTACTATTTGAAAAAAGAAAAAAATAACACACAATCTGTTGGTGTTTGGTCCATAATTATTATGGATAATTAATTTGATACATAGAATTATAATATAAAAATCATTGTTGAACTTAGTTTTCACGCAAATGATGAATATATTGCCCGGATTAACATTGGATCACTACTAATTGTCATTGCAAACTAAAAATAACTATATAACTTCGGTAGTCAGAATATTATATAATTAATGAAAAATCACAAGACACGTACTACTAATGAAAAATCGCTATGAAAGTCATCCACATTATAAATGTCTAAAGTAATGAAATTCTAGAAAAAAATTGACTACGAATCTACTATTTTTTAATAAAAAAATACGCATATGGCTATTAAACAAGACACGTACTCTCTCTCTCTCTCTCGATTGATCGATCTGATAACTAAATTCATTGAACTGAACATCTCTAGAAAGTGTCAAAAAAAGATAAAGAAAAACCATCGAAAAATATAATTAGCCGTACGTGTTCAATAACAAACATCTATCTATCTTCATTTGATCCTTCACCGCCTCTAACCTAAGATATTCCAAAAAACCATATTCCTATCCACCAATAACATTTGCACACAAACAATCTTTTTGTAGAAAACTTATAATTTCCTAAGTCATTTTTGTCTGCGCATGTGATATAAAATACGGGTTTTTCTTGTAACATCACTAGAAGTCAATTTTTTACCCTAAGGTATCATAGAAAAATTATAAGCTTACGGGTCATTCAAGCACCTTTATGTAATCTTCTCTTACTCTTTCCTTTGATCTTCCTATTTCTCTATCAAGCACTCATTTTTTTTTCCAACCATATCATTCAATCTTCTCTCTTTCTAAGAAACACCCTTGT
Source organism: Fraxinus greggii (assembly GCA_903798315.1). NCBI lineage: Eukaryota > Viridiplantae > Streptophyta > Magnoliopsida > Lamiales > Oleaceae > Fraxinus > Fraxinus greggii. The sequence goes on from CAIGRK010088582.1 coordinate 3,638, forward strand.
ACCATAAGAATCTCCACATCCTCAGCTATATAAATCTTTCATCATCTTGTGGGTTTCTCTCACCACCCGCACCCCGAAAGAAAGGACGTGAGATTCTTTTTCTGACCCGATTTAGAGGTTCGAAGCGTTCCAAGAGCGATGGATAGCAAAACGAAGACAAAGAGTAAGAGAAATAACAAAAGCAATTCACTCAAAGTTGTGTACATATCGAGCCCCATGAAGGTGAAGACTAGCGTGTTGAGGTTTCGTTCCCTCGTGCAAGAACTCACCGGGAGACACTCCGATGTATCGCGGTACATGGAAGCCAATGGCGCTGATGCAGATTTTCATGAGATTGTTTGTGAAGATGATAGAGTACTACTCCCTAAGTCTACGGTGGATGATGAACGCGCATCTTTGATTTCTTCCATGGACACATGTAGAGAATCTCCTACTACAACTACGAGTTCAGATTCATTCTTAGAGCCTAGAGATAATGTGTTTAGCTCTCAAATGGATGAGCAGTTTCGAGGATTTTTTCCTTCTAGTTTACGTTATGATGATGTGCTAGGGAGCTATGATGGATTATGAATAAATAAATAAATTACATATTTACACTTGTGATATTATCTCATTTCCTAAGTACCCAAAGAAACATATAATATCATTATCTTTTGTGTGTCATGAAAAGACAAATTTGGCAATTATGGACAAAAGGTAATACAAAGCTCGATTTGAAATATATGAATGAAATCTTTTATTTAACAAATATGTACACAAATCCACTTATAAATTAAAATTTAAAGTCAAAATTAAAAATTAGTTTTACTCACACATTCACAATAACTACACACTTATTATCCATATATTTTGTAACATCTACTACTTATTTTCCATATAATCTCATTATAATTAATCCCACATAATCACTACGAAATGGAGTTTATAGTTAAAAGATAATGTTGGGCTTCCTCAAGAGATTCTATTCCAACCCAATCCATTGTTCACCGTGATTTTGGCATACATAGCCGTGCCTGGGCCCAAGGGGCCTCCGCCTCAGGCCCAGATTCATTTTTTTTTTTTTTATAACATAGGCCTTCATTCTTCAACAGTTCAGCCTTCAGGCGTTCGTCACTTACCTCCTGTTGAGACGAGTCCAGAGTCCGGAAGGAAGAAACGGCAGTGGAAACTGGTGTCTGTAAATATTTTGTTTGCACTTTACATTGAGTATTGCTGTGTAGTTCTGAGTTCTCGGCCGCTTTTGCATTTCTTTGAATTTTTCTTTCTTTCTCTTAATTTATGAAACCAAGGGCATAAATTTCAATTTCCACGTGAATTTCTATTCTGAGTTTGTATATCTAACATTGATTTTCAAATGATTTTTCTGATCTATTTTTACTTCTGGGTTTTCCTAACGGCAGTACTAAGCTAGGCTAGCTGAGCTCTTATTTATAAACTTTTGTGGGGTTTGAGAAACGGGGAAATGTGAAATGGCACCAACATGTAAACATGTGGCATTTGAGTTTTGCTTATTTTTCAAATTTGATTTTTGTAATTTGCTTATTTTGGTTATCTCCAGCATGCTTTCTCAGATAGGACGACTAGTGATTAGTGGATTCTCATTCGCCTAACTTTGGCATTTTTTGTCTTTACTCTTGGGAAAAAAATTCACAAGTCAAGCATTAAGTATGTGATAATTCAATTTTTAGGAGGTTTTAAGTTTCAAAATTTAAAACTCAAGTATTAATTAATTAATTAATTAATTATATTTTATTAATTAAATATAATAAGATTACAATTATACAATTTAAGTGTCACAAGTGCGTATTTAAAGGTTACAACGTCACATATTATTAAATTAATCGTTCACAGATTACTTCATGGTCACAATAAAAAGTTTTGATTTGTTACAATTTATTTCATCGGTTATAAATTAAAAATTTTATAAGTTACAATTTATTCGTCAGTCACCAATTTTCAAATTAATTGATCATAAATTATTTTTAAGTCACAATTTATCGAATTTTTAGGTCACAAATAACCAAATAGTTAGTCACATATCACTATCGCCGCCACCACCATGGCTACTTTTGACCACCCCAACCCGCCACCCCTACCGCCACCATCGTCAGATCCACTATCAACAAAAACCACCCCAACACTAAGATATGAAAGCCACCACCACTCCAAAACCAACAAACCAGAAACACCACCAATGCAGCAAACTACCATCATCATCACTCTAGCGGCATCACTTAAAACTTTCCATCAGCGGCGATGCAATGTCTACATCAACGGTAATCTTCTCCAATGGGCGACAATACAATCTCTAGTGGTGGCGACACATAAATCAGATCTCCAGCAATTTGGCATTTAGTAGCAGTTTTAGCCTGAGCTAGCCATTAATAGTCACGACTCCATGGTGAGCGTACGCCGCTGTGAGTTCGGCGGTGGTCTCAGGCAGTAGGTGTGGCGACGCCGAAGGTGTGGGTTAGATAGAGAGAGATGGGGTTGAATATATTATTGTTGTTGTTGTTGTTGTTATAATTAATATTCATAGTTAAATTAACACCTGATTTATGATTAAATAAATTTATTATTTATTTTTGAACTATAATCTTGAAAAATATGGTACAATGTAATTTCCACTTATTCTTGCTCATGTGGGTTTTGATCTAGATTTGGCCCTTTATAGTAACATTATTAATTAGGAAGTGGGGAATATGTCGACTTTTAGTTAGGGTTGACAACGGAGGATGGGACTGGTTCGAGCTGGGTTGAAGTAAAAATTAAAATATCTCTACCAATTTATTTAAAAATTCGAGATGGGAAAAAGAGCCATCTTGTTCAAAAATATTTTTTCTTCTCAGTTCTCACTACCATGAAGAAAATCTCTCTTTTATTTTCTGCTTTTAGAAACTTAAAAAAAATATTTTAAATTCGAAAATACTTGAAGTTTTATACAAAATTTCAAGTGCCTTCTCTTTTAATTTATTTCAATCAGAATAATAATTTAATCACCTTTATAATTCAAGATCTCAATTTTCAATTCCGGAGATTGTGTGCACTCAAAATGGTCGGTAATTAGACCACTAATCAAAGGCTTAACACACGATAATTCTCTAAGTAACCTGTATGATTAATTGTTTAATCTTGTGTTTGAATTAAGCGGAAGGGTGTGGACTTTTTTGTATAGACTAGAAGTAGTGATGGATTAGGGTTACATAGTTCAGGGTATTTTTGTACATATGTCATTCTTCTGCCATGTAATAAGGGAAGTTTATGTCTTTAGTAGGTGAAAGATAAAAACTGTCTATTATTACATTAATGAGAACATTTTGAAATGGTTTGTGGAAAGTCTAAGTTGTCCCTTTTTTTTTTAAAATATCAACATTATTGGACAGTCTAGATATCATCAACGGCGAAGATAGGAACACTACGTAGTTTAAGGCTCGTAAGTAATTTAGCTTCTATGAGAAGTCATAATACTTTAGAAATCTAGTTTGCAAATCTCAAAGAATATCCATCCTCTACACGCCATAGAACGCACTCCCTACTTAACTATATAGTCTTCTTCGACTTGTACTTTTGCTAATGAAGACTCTGTAACATTGTCAATAGAATTTGTAGCAAGAGATCACTCTTCGACGCATGATTTTCTCGAAACATTACGTTTCTCTCCAGGAACAATCTTCCCAACCCCATGGATTAGCATCAAACCCTTGTCATCAACCGACAACAGCGATTTTTCGTTGTTGGATACATTCTCGATTGAAATGTCATCAACCAAAATGTTCAACATATTGACAACATAGTTCAGTGTAAGTTGTCAAAGCATTAAACTCGAAACCCTAAACATACCTTCCTCAACTAAAGTGGATATGGATGATGGCTAGACAAGCAATTGATGGACAAGACCTAATTGATCACTAAAGTTGAAACTAGAAAAGAGGATTTTCATTTGATAGGTTTTTTCATTTTCTGAATGAGGAGAGGCAAATTGCAATTCGAGGGACTTCTTAGCAAGATGAGTACATTTTTAGCTGGAATTGTTTCCTGGGTCATGTCACTATGTACAAGCTAGTCACATCTAGGGTATTATGAGCAAAATTATGCTATTTGTACTATCATACTTGATAATAATGGTTGATAATGTTGGTGTTGTCAACATTCGAGTCATTGATTTAAAAAATAATTTTTGAACTAGATGAATGTGATGTTTCGGAGTGTGGCATGATTCTTATGAGCATTACTAAATATTTTGGATATTTATCTTAAGTTAGTAAATAGTATACATTTCAACTTAAATTACTAAAGAGAATTTTATATGAATTTTTGTTTTTCTGTATGTGTTAGTCCAATACAAATAAAATAAAATTAGTCAACCTCTAACACCACCCCCATCCCACATCTCTCGCGTCCCAAAATATTTTAAAATATGCTAACCCCATATGGACCTGGACAGTTACATTAACTTTCAAATCCAATTATTCTATTAATAAATACATTCCCCCCAACAAATAATATTAACCCAAAAGTCAGAGGCTTATCTGTTATAGAAAAATCCAAGAAATGGAATTGACTTTTGAGCATAATATATAAAGGGAAGCCCACCTCTGATTAAATCACCAGTTCATGTTTTCTGTTCCTAAACACTCAAATTCTTCAAAGAGAAAGAGGAAAAAATGATCAGTTTATGTGCTCAATCTCATTTATCCACTGCTACCCTAATCCTTTTCACTTGCATATGGATTCCATTCCATCAAATAAAGCAGGCATTACTTATCATTTTTGGCTTACTCGTCTACGCATGTTATCGAGGGGATAATGTCCATCTTCATAAAGAGCCAATACTAGTAGTACTAGATCTTCCCGTGTGCCAATTTCAAGATTTGGATTTGAGCAAAAATGGAGAAGATGATCGTGGCATCGAAGAAATTTGTTCTATTTGTCTGATGGAGTTTGAGAATGAAGATTTAGTAAATAAACTTCCAAATTGCAAGCACATATTTCACATTCACTGCATAGAGAAATGGCTGGACAGGAATCAATTTACTTGCCCTATGTGCAGGTCTTTACTGCTGCATGTCAATGCTTCACCATGCAAATTGGAGCCTTCTTCTGCATATTATCCAGAGCCCGTTAATGCATGTTAATGTATATTGGCTTCAGGGTTCACCTATTTTTGTATATAATTTACCATTTTTTGTTGAGTTCAAGCTAACTTACTTTTTCATGCTCTCCTCCTTTCTTTCAAATTCTAGTTTTTCATAGAGCTATCTAAGAAGTTTGACTTTTTAATGAAAGAAAAAATAAGGGAAAATATAACATAGTTAACCTTATCAAACAAGTTATAAAAAGTTTAGACTAGCTCGACTCGACTTGAGTATAAAATTGTTCAAAGATTTGAATTTACAGTTAAAATTTGCATTTTCTTCCTGCAAATTAAAGGAGGCTAAAACCAAGTCAAACTTCACCTACCTGATTATTTTACATAATATGTAAAAGTTTTGTTTTAATAGAGTTCAGTTCGATATAAGTAAATTTGGCTCTCTTTTTTTCAATTGCTTTATATCAATCCACTTGCTCTAATTATGACTCATTCGGTACTACACAAATGAAATGGTAAAACCGTTTGTGATTATTGGACCGATTTTAGACATTTTTCATTTTAAGTGAAATCGAATCGTTCATTTTGATTCTTATAAAATGTAGAGTTAGGTCTCTTCCCATAATAATAATAATATACTTGAAACTATTCAAGTCAACAATCAAATGAATTTGTTTCGTGTACGTTTCTGTATATTGATTATAGAAGTCAGAGACAATAAGAGTGAGTAGTGCATAACTCAAAATATAAACAAATAAGTGAATAAAAACCATTTGATTTTCTCAAAGTAATTTTATAATTGACTAAGATATGGAACAGTATGTATAGGGTCGGCGCCGGCCTTCCTCCGCCATCATAGGCGCCCCTCCCACCCACTATATTCTTGGACTCTCAAAACGCTAACCCCAAAATACTTTATAATATGCTAACCCCATATGACCCTGCACTTTTGCATTAATTTTTTGAAATTTTTAGTATTTTAACTTCCAAAAGTCGAGAGGCCAATAACTTAGAAAATAATTAAATATTTAAAAAAAATAATCCAAAAATGGTGATCATATTCTTGCTTTATAAAGGGAAGCCCACCTCTGATTTTCCATCATCGGTTCATGTTTTCAGTTACTCTAAACTCAAAATCTTTTAAAAGATAGAAAATGATTAGTTTATATGCTCAATTTCATTTATCCACTGCTATTATAATCCTTATCACTTGCATATGGATTCCATTCCTACAAATAAAGCAGGGAATTCTTATCATTTTTGGCCTACTTCTCTACCCATTTCAAAATCTTCATCAAGAACGAATACTAGATCTTACCGTGTGCCGATTTCAAGATTTGGATTTGAGCAAAAATAGAGATGATGATCAGGGCATTGAAGAAATTTGTTCTACTTGTCTGATGCAGTTTGAGAATGAAGATTTGGTGAACAAACTCCCAAATTGCATGCACGTATTTCACATGGAATGCATAGAGAAATGGCCGAATAGAAATCAATTTACTTGCCCTATGTGCAGGTCTTTGCTGCTCTGTGTCAATGCTTCAACGTGCAAATTGTTGACACCTTCTTCATATTCTACACAACCCATCAATGCATGCAAATGTATATCAGGATGCAAGGATTCATCTAGGTGTAAATAATATAGTTTTTTTTTTTGTTTTTATGCTAATTTTTTTCGAAATTCAAGTTTCATAGATCTGTCTGGCCTTCATAAAATTTCGTATGTTGACACGAACAAAAATTGTTCAGATCAAAATAATGAAAGAAATGATTTTAGTAGGGCTCATTTCCTTTTTTCCCCCTTAAATAAAGATAACTAGAAATGATGGACATGACACGTGACTTCATCGACTCATTCTAACTAAAAAATAAAATAGAAATCTTACAGTTTCAAAATAAAAATAACTTCACTAAAAATATAAAAAATAGATCTGTAACATATGTTTACAAACAAAGGTTCGACCTTTTCAGTTTGACTTGTGGAGAAAAAATAAAGAAAGAAAAGAATCTTGACAAATTCTTCACTGTAGTTAGTTCTTGTTAATAGTAGAATATGCCCACACTAATGGCATGTTTAGTGCAGCATATTAGAATTGCCCATTACGGGATACGATGTGTCAAAGAGCGGATGCTGTCCATCTTCGGAGGAAGTATTTGCTGCTAAGACCGGATATGCCAGATTAGAAAATAAATTGAACGATAATATTTTAACACTATTATTAGAAATATCAGATTAATCAAAAACTTAGGCAAGGTGTCTTTAATCAACTCAGGATTAATACTACTCACGATGCAATTATCAAATTTTGAGTCTCATCGAATGAGTATCTTAATATGTATGCAAGTGCAATCTCAAAGTAATTATCAATTTATCACAATCAAATTCCAATTGAGTCACATTCAAGTAATTATAAGTCACACCAAATTTGAGATTCTTTTCTTTTGATTAATGATCATGTGAGGTGGATCACTTGACACATGAGTATGTGTGTTGAGTACTTTGAAAGGATTGTACTAGTTGATATATATTATGGATCATAGATGGTTGGATTTAATCTCGCGGTCAATTACCCTATAAATCATGTCTCTTTTATAGTACAATATTTGAATTCAGTTCATTCTTTCTTGATATATTTATTGTCATTCCCGTGGACGACGGTGTATGATTCGGTGTGGAACAAATCTGAGCTCAATGTCAAATTACACTCCATTAGTGGTGTTGAAGAAGCTTTGNGTGTTGAGTACTTTGAAAGGATTGTACTAGTTGATATATATTATGGATCATAGATGGTTGGATTTAATCTCGCGGTCAATTACCCTATAAATCATGTCTCTTTTATAGTACAATATTTGAATTCAGTTCATTCTTTCTTGATATATTTATTGTCATTCCCGTGGACGACGGTGTATGATTCGGTGTGGAACAAATCTGAGCTCAATGTCAAATTACACTCCATTAGTGGTGTTGAAGAAGCTTTGTGTCGATTGGTTCGGTTTTACACTTTGAGAGTTTATGTATGTTTCCACAATGTTAATAATCATTTGTTCACTACAATTTAAACTCTACGGATCATATCTTAGTTAATAAGGCCACATAATGGAAGTATTATATACATTTATACAATTTCAAGAAAGTGACTAGTCATATTCATCGAATGCTAGGCACATCTACTTAATCATCACAAAAAAAAAAAAAAGCCTCAAATGCAATTTTTTTACGCGACTGTTCATCAAAAGACGTAAAAAATGTTGTAACATAAATAAGTTTTTAACTTTCAAAATTTAATCCAATTTTAATTTTGCAATTAAAACCAATAATATTAGGATGTAGCTTACAATTTAATTGCATTAAATCTCATATTGTGTGGGTTGTTTTGAGTCTATAAAAGCTATGAGAATTTTCATTGTTAACTACAATATGAATGTACAACTTGAGTTGTAACAAAAATCCTCCTTTTATATTTCATATTATAGTTTTATAGTTTTGACAACTCGATAAAAGTTTGTTCTTTATCTTCCATGTGGTCGTACCTATAGAAGGAGAACCAGCTGTGAGCCATATGAATTTTATCTTGAAATCGTGTAATGCCGAAAGTACCCTCACGACTTTAGGATAGTGTCCTTGAAGTGACTACCTAATTATACTTGCCTTCTAAATTTCTTCTCAACTTTATCATATTTTATTGTTGAATTATATTTATTATTTTGATTAGGTTTATTGGTAATCTAGATACAAATCACCCATTTTTTCGAACAATCTAAAGTCGTGTTGGGTGATTTGTATATACGTGGCTGCTCTGAGTTCTTTGTTACAAGAAAATATAACCTTGTGAGTGCTCTATTTGTCTTTCAAAAGTAATCTGCAGGAATTAGTATCTTTGTTAACATTAATTCGTTATCTATTTGATACCGAAGTGCCTATCGATGCCAACTGTAGCAAATAGTAACCAGGTCTCACAACTAATTCAGTTGGTAGTATATGCAACCCTAGAATAGCAAAAAGTTTACTCAAGGATTCATTGATTCCTCGTGTAGTTAAAATGTGGAGCAATTTATTAAAATAAAAATGGGATGAAAAAGGTTAAGGACTTCAATTTGATAATGAATAAAGATTACAGACCTCTTATATAGTTAAAATATGGTGCGGTTTATTAAAAATATGATGTGAATATATTTTGAGAGTCAAATCCCTAACTCTCCATTATCTCTCATGGTGTGTTGTATTGACATATATGAAAAAATTGGATGACTGGTAAACATTCGCGCGTAAAATGCATCAAAATAGAAAGGTCATAACTACCATTTTATAAATTAGACACTTAGACTATGTGATGCGAATCCAGCCAAGACTACATCTTGGGAACCCACGAACAATTTGAAACCAACCCAAGAAAGCTAGAAATCACATCTCGCAATAGCAACCCGACCCGTTGTTCTACCCGTACCAAGAACCAAGATCACACGTTAGAGATCTAACCCGTTGATTACTCGA